>VWPW01001146.1:16217-41179 GCA_013389825.1 Crypturellus undulatus | reverse complement strand
CGAGGCACAGCGTGTGCCTGCTGCGCGTGGCCGCCGCCGCCGCGCCCGCCTTCTACGGTAGCGGCCCGGGGCGGCGGGGAGCGGGAGCGGCTGCGGGCGGGCCCGGCGCCTCCGCGTCGCTTTTATGGAGGCGCCGCGGGGCTGCGCGAGCACGTGGGGAGCCGGGAGCGGGTTAGGGATGGGGACCGGGAACGGAACCGGGACCGGAGTCCAGACGGGGAACGGGGATGGGGAGTAGCAGGGCAGCCCGGGGATGCCGAGCCCTTGGCAGACGTTTCCGCGGCGCTTCCCGCAGGAGAGCTCGTGGGCCACACGGAGAGGGTCTCCGGCTTCGCCTTCTGCCACTACCCCGGGCAGGACGCGCTCTGCGCCAGCAGCTCCGACGACGGCACCGTGAAGGTGTGGGACACGCAGAGCCTGTCGTCAGTGGCCGAGCACGCGCTGCACCAGGTGGGGACGGCGCCCGGGAGCCGGAGCACGCGGCGGGGGGAGGATTCCTCGGCTTTGCTCGTGGGTCTCGCACACAAAGCGGCGCCGCGGGGGGAGCTTCGGCCACGTGCGGATTGCTAAACCGGCGCAGCCCAGACTGTTGAATTCTTGCGGGTAGATTTTTCTCCAGACTTAAACCTACAGCGATGGTATCACACTGGGTGTCATCAGCGCTTCCCTGAGGGGCGATGCACTTAGCACGTGCTCATGGCTGCTTAACACAGCCCCCCTGAACTCCCTCTGCCGAGTGAATGCACTTCATTTTGTTGTAATTGTTTAAGCAGTCTGCAGAATAAATCTAGTGAAACATCATCCTAGACCCCTTTAAATGACTTTTGATTCTGTTTCTTTAGAACACAATCTCTGCATTGCACTGGTCGCCTCTTGTGAAAGATTTGGTTGTATCTGGTGATGAGAAAGGCATAATTGTCTGTTACTGGCATAACAGAAATGACAGCCAACAGTTCTTCCCAGAGCCTCGGACAATCTTTTGCCTCACTTGTTCTCCTCATGATGAAAACCTGGTGGCCATTGGGTAAATATTAATTACTTTGTTACTTTCCATTCTTCTTTTAAAAGGTCCTTGCAATGGATTTTTCCTTGCTAGGCAATTGCATGATTGCTTTCTCAGAGATCTTGGCAGTTGTTTTTTATTGCTTTTTTTTTCTTCCTGGTACACAGCACTCCAAAAATAATTTTCAGATTTGATAGACCTGCAAGTTTCTGTGTGCAAAAGCCATTGTTGCTTGTGAAGTCTATGAAAGCTACGTTACTGATGATGTTTGATTTCATTCATAATGCACATTCATTCATGTGCAATCGCACTTGGAAAGGCAGTTCTGTGTATCCCAATGCTGAACTGGAGTCCAGCTGATCATGTGTTTTCCAGTCTTACTGCTGCTGTGATTTGGCTTCCCTAGCTGACATACAGGGATAATGATAACAGTCTCAGTGACAAGCTTTGAAAACAAAACAGCACCAAGAGTTTCTGTATTAACTTGAATCTTTGTTTTCAGCTACAAGGATGGCATGGTGGTTATAATTGATATCAGCAGGAAAAAAGAAGTTCTTCATCGGCTGAGAGGCCATGACGATGAAATACATTGTCTGGCCTGGTGCCCTGTGCCTGGTGAAGAAAGGTTACCTGCTTGGCAAGATGAGCTCCAGGGTATGTAGAAGCAATTCAGAGTTTGTAAAGTGATTTTTAGTTTATATATAAAGCCTCCTTCTGGACAACTCAGTTCCTTACTCATAGAAAGATAGTAGCTAATCAAAGGCATCTGATGAGTTAAGCTACAATATTTTCTGATACAGGGCAATAAAGTTATAGTTGACTTTTTGAGTCCCTTGAATTTTAAAGTATAACATGATTTTGACACAATTGAATATCTCTTTTAGAAGAAAGTGAAATTCCAAATGGTGATTCGACACAAGATACAGCTGTGAAGAAAGGTTGTTACCTCGCTTCAGGAAGCAAAGATCAGACCATACGAATATGGAGCTGTACTAGAGGCAGGAGTAAGTAAAATTAATGACATTAATAGGTGAAGTAAATCATAACAATATGGTAGAAGATCTTTAACTACATTTGTAATTTACTAACCTGATAATTTAATGCTGAGATTGTTGACAGTGTTTGAATTTCTGTGCACTAATGGTAAAACAGAAATCAGAACTATCATCAAAGTTGTGCTTTGCTATAATACTGTCCATGATATACCCAGCTCCAGGCTTGATGTTATTTTTGGCACAAAGAAGTCAGAATTGGAGAGTTAGGATGTTCTTGGTGTCCAACAAGAGCAGGACAAGAAATAAGCAGATAAAAATTCATGTTAGACATTACAAAAATTATTTATCAATGAAAGTAATAAATCACTTGAATGCATCCTCTCAGGAAATCAGATAATTCCTTTTGCACAAGGGAAGTGGGGAGGAGAAGGAGACCATAAAAAAAACAGTGAGGTAGATTTCAGCCTGGGATAGTCAGATCTATATGCATTTCTCAGTGAGTAGAAGCAGACTAAATATACTTCTGTGATTTAGAAAGTAGAAATTAGAGTACTTCTAAAGCACAGGAGAGTGTGCTTAAAACTTTGGATTCACAGGAGATATTTTTCTGTCAGAGAATTTGAGGTATGAAATCTGGATGATCCCTTTTGGTTCCATAGGTGTAATGACTTTGAAGTTGCCACCCACGAAGAGAAGAGGTGGAGCTGTTGATCCCGCTGTTAAAGAGCGCATTTGGCTGACTGTTCACTGGCCTTGTGGTCGTCCCAAAGAAATTGTATCCAGCTGTTTTGGGTAAGGATGGCACACAGTCATCTGGCACACTCAATAACCCTATGTGTATTTATTGATAATTAAGGAGAGAACTGCAGAAGAAGCCTTGAATACTCCCACCCATACTCTGTCAGCATAACGAGAGAAGGCAGACCAAGAGTTAGAAGGGAGTTCAAACTTCTATAAAATAATTATTTACCTCACAGTTTATCTGGTAAATGGAAATAATGAGTGCTAAAAGTACCACTAATATTTTTGTTCATTTAGTATTTAATGGGAGAAAACGGCATCGCAGCTTTGAATGTGGTTAAATGTGGATACCACTTGTAGGTCCGGGTAGAGGTATATATGTATAGGCACATACCATAGATTTGCATGTATCTGTATTGCTGTTATGGTTGCAGTGTGTATATATGAAATGCAGGCTGCATATATACTACAGTCCTTTTTAAAAGTGAACAATGAATTGCGCACTTTTAATTTGCAGGGGAGAATTACTACTCTGGGATTTGACTCAAACCGGGAAACGCAAGTGGACGCTTTTAGGATCTTCAGAGGGACAGAATCACTCACGAATTGTGTTCAATCTGTGTTCCATGAAAATTGAAGACAAAGAGCTACTTTTTTCCATTTCAATGGACAGAGATGTAAGAACTATTTAAATAATAGCATAAAAATAGCAATGCCTTTGCAGTTCATTTGGTTGAGATGATCACTTTTATGGCCACAGACTTTCTTTGAAAGTGGGTTTACTGCAGAATTTCATTACAGCATTGTTACAATTTGCTCTGAGCTATGGTTTTGTATGTTTTTGTTAGTTGATTAGCTCAAGCTCTTACTATGATGAAGTGATTGGATATGCCCTTCTGGATTGAATGCTAAGCAATTTATAATGGGTGCTTGCCACCTCCTTTCACTCTTAGTGTCATTTTAGTAAGAACTAAGTATCCTTTTTTAAATGATAAGTAGTACTGAATTGTAGATCTCTTTTCATGATCTGTAGCATCTATCTGTTTTTTCCTATTTTTCCTTTTTTTAAGACAGCATAGAGTCTCTTATTTAGAGTCAGAAGAGGAGCTGTAATATTGAAGTGTGCTCATTTTGCCTGTTCTGTTACAGTTTTCAACTATTCTGTTACAGTTTCCAACTAGCCCTGTGTCTGGCGTATTCTGTTGTGGATGAAAATTACATATCAAGTCTTGAATTTGAATTTTTGATTCTTTCTTACTTGTGCTTTCTTCTCATCGTACCAGTCACTCATGCATTTAACCATTCCTTGTCGCCACGTTTCTTCAGGTGAAGTGTTGGGACCTATCAACTCTTGATTGTAGCTGGACAATGCCCTCGCTTGGGGGATTTGTCTATAGTCTTGCCTTCTCCCCTGTGGACACAGGCTGTCTTGCCATCGGTGTTGGGGACAGCATGATACGGGTGTGGAATACTTTGTCCATGAGCAATAGCTACGATGTTAAAACATTCTGGCAAAGCATAAAGTCCAAGGTTACAGCAGTAAGTGTGCTTTTGATTCCCGTTTCTTTTGTTTTCCTCCCCTTTTTGCTATTTTTTTGTCTTCTGAAGAATATTTTTCCCAACTAATAAGTATCTAACGCCAAGCTCTTTTTGCTGTTTTACTTGCAGTTATCCTGGCATCCAACTAAAGAAGGCTGCTTAGCTTTTGGAACCGATGATGGAAAAGTTGGCATATTTGACACCCTCTCCAGCAGGTAAGAAAATAGCTTTCAAATTTTTCCGTGTCCTAATGAGTAAGTTGTAGATTTGATGATGAAGTGAATAGAAGCTTCTTAAATGAATAATGTTAAGTTTTTATATCTGAAATGTTTGAAATGGTTTTCTATTCCATCTGCTCAGGATCATGACAGAAAATTAGTTTTTCTGTGACTGATTTGTCAGATTCTGCTCGTATGTCACCATGCCTACATGACATGAGCTTTCCTGCACATGCACGTGGAGCTTATCTGGATAGTGTTGTTACATTTTTAGTAGTGTCCTAGAGATATCAAGGAAGATTTGCATGGATCATTGCTTGTTGCGTGTTAAAGCATCTTTTGTCAGTTTTCATCACTAGAAGCATGTTGCTTGAATCTTTTTCTGTATATAATGTCTTCCCTGAGAAGTTCTGTACCCTTTGTTTAAATCTTAACTGTACCTTCTTCCTGTCTTCTTACCCAGCGCTAAAAATAAGCCACCTCAGATCTCCAGTACTTACCACAAGAAGACTGTATACACATTAGCCTGGGGCCCTCCAACTCCTCCTCTATCTCTTGGTGAGTGCTGCAACCCACCGTGACAGAGTAGGACTTCCATGTAGAGCACATAGATGCCATAAAATCTGTGTTCTCCCTCCTTAGGAAAAGGAGCCCTATTTCTTGGTACTGTCCTTCCTACCCATTAGGGATGCATTTTCACTTGAAGAGCTATTATTAGTTTTGCCAGAGAGTACAACAATTTGTTATATGTTTAATTTAAGAATTCTAGCAGTTTCTGAAGGCAAGTGGGAGTGGAGTATAATATCCCATACTTATATGTCAGGATATTATAAACCTGTAACTGGCTGCTTCAGACCTCAGCAGTCACTGCACATGATTAAGTGTGGGTTTCTTAGCCCCAGAATATATCTCTATCATTTGAACTAATGCAAAAAGCTCCATTAGCTCCTCTTACAAACTTTGAATATTTTTATGGACCAAACTTTAAAAGTTTAAGTTTTAAGAATGAGTAAGTTTAAAGTTACTCAGTCACTGTTTCAACAAAGAGCTGTTATAAGAAATGAGTGATCCTTTCAGTTGACTCTATTGCAAGAGTTTCTCACTACCTGATCACAGGCAGTCAAAGCAGGTATATTGCCTTTTAAGACAATGTCTTGATTTTTAATGGGATCAATTGCTTCTGTTAAAACTAGTAAGAACATACTATAGTTAGCATTGTTCTTTGTTGGATAGGAGAAGGTGAACAGCCCTCTGTAACCTTATATAGCTGTGCTGGTGAAGGTATTGTTTTTCAACACAACCCTTGGAAGCTTAGTGGAGAAGCAAATGACATCAACAAAGTCATCAGAGACACTAATTCAATCAAAGTGAGTATTTTGTTTTGTTTTTATGGGAAACTGGTAACAATATCATAGCTTCTACAGCCCTGTGGTTGACAAGTTAAGTTTTCATTTTTGTCTCCCTGATGAATCTGGAACATATAAGATTTAAAACCTCAGTCTTCACAGGTGAACTGCATCTAAGTAACTTAGGCTGCATAGATACTGTATATGTTTGGCTCTGGAGGAAGGCTTTAGATTTTTTTTTCCCCTGAAATGAACTCTGCCGATTTATTCTTGCCATCAGTTATTTTTCTGCTTTGTAACTTACTTCATCAGAAAAGAGTAACTGAAATAAAGTATCTGTTTTTAAAGTTGCAAATGGATGCTTATAGTGATTAGTTCATACACTTTTTTTTAAATTTAAAATAATTTGAGAAATAATACTCTGAATAATGCCATGGGTTAGATCACAGGGTAGGCAACCACTGTAAATGTAAAGTTCCAACTCTAAATTACTTGACTGGTTTTGTTGTTGCAAACATTAACTTAAAAATGCTGTTGTAAAGACATAAGTCTGTGGAAATTGTTGGCAACAGTCGTGTCTTCTTTCTACAGCACAAACTGCCTGCACATACTGAGATCAGCTGGAAACCAGATGGCAAACTCTTGGCTCTTGGTAATGAAGATGGGTATGTTCAACTTGTAGGTTAAAGTTGTGGATGAGTTGATCTTGACTAGAATCAGTGTAGGGAAACAAAAGTATTTTTTTTGTTATCTCTGTTCTTTAACCTACAAAACATGGTTTCATGTCAGTAAAATTTCTGGGAATACTGGAAAAGGGATTTTTGAATGCAGTGCTGCCCAGATATCTCACTTGTGATAATACATCATTCTTTGTTGCTAGTTAGTTTTGTTGCTTTTGGAGTGAAGGATTGTCCACATCATATTAAATCATTTTTCAGTGGTCTGCTGGTGTTTGAAAATTATTTTTGCTGATGAACTAAACCAGTGCTTGAGTTAAATTCAGAAAAAAAAGAAAACTTACTCTATTTCATGTTCTGTCATTCTCCTCATAGACGATAATAAAAAATCCCTTTTCACTCACTGATGGATTTCTTACGTTGTTGTTTTTGCATTTCAGCTCAATTGAAATATTTCAAGCTCCAAACTTGAAATTGCTCTGCACTATCCAGCAGCATCATAAACTGATAAACGCTATTCGTTGGCATCATGAACATGGGAGCCAGCCAGAGCTGAGTTACTTGATAGCTTCGGGCTCAGTTAATGCTACTATTTACGTGCATAATCTGAAGAGCATTGTAGGTAATGGTTTGCAAAATTATACTTCTAAGTTTTGACATCTTATTTTACATTGCTTTGTCTTGCTAGCCATACTTGTTATCATACTTGATCCTTTTCTTCTTTCAGAGAGCTCTTCAGAAACTCCTCTAACAATAACAGAGCCTTTTCGAACTCTAGCGGGGCACACAGCTAAAATCACAAGTCTTTCTTGGAGCCCCCACCATGAAGCAAGATTGGTATCTGCTTGCTATGATGGCACTGCTCAGGTATTACTCTAGAGCCACTCAGACATGTTGTGCTTAGTTTCAAGTTATCCGTTCTCTAGATCCCTAGAATCAGACTGAACAACAGAACTAAAATCTTGAATTATTGCAGATTTACACTTGATATCCATCTGCTGGTCCTGGATACCTGAAACAGAGCAAAATTTCACCTTTTGCTTTATCCTTGTTTCTGTTTCCTACTGGACAAATGAGAATACTGCCAAGAGGACTTTTAGTCCAGACCTAGAGGAATTTGAATAAAGATAGACAGTTGGCAAGTTTTAATGAGTAATGAGTTGATTCATAAGTTCAATTATTTGTGTTTTCACTTTATGAACCTCAGAAAAAGGATATTTTACACAAATGTATCAGTGCAAACAAAGGAATTCCTGAGATTTTTCAGTTTGCATGTTGACATTTGAAATACTTGTACTGTGGTTCAGACATCCCAAAAGAGAAGCTCCTACAAGTGCAAATCATTGAAGAGAAAATGTGTATTAGGGGAGGATGAGACCTTCAGAGTAATTGTTTTTTTGTGTGTGTGTTTATAAGGTATGGGATGTTATGAAAGAAGAGCCACTCTGCAACTACCGAGGGCACCGGACCCGGCTACTCTGTGTCCAGTGGTCACCAGTGGATTCAGATGCTGTTTATACAGGAGGTGATGATTTTTCTGTTCATAAATGGCTCATCTCAGAGCAGGAGCACACGCGGCCTCCTCAAGGTAAGTACATTCAGAAGATCCTTTTATGGACATAATGTGGGAGATGGGAGTAAAGAGTTACCATGATGAAACTGTATAATAAAGTTTTTAAGCCCAATTCAAATCTACCTGCTACCTCTTTAGGAATAAACTGTGTCCAGGTTTAAACTGAGCTATATCCTATTTGGAAACCTCTCGGCAGGCAATTAATATAGTAAAAATATCTACAGATTATATCAGGGTAACTTTTGTAAAACCTTTACAGGCAAGAAGAGCATAGAATTAGAGAAGAAAAGAAGTATGCAACCCAAAGCCAAAACAAAGAAGAAGAAAAAGCCTATAGGAAAGAATACATCTAAGCAAGATCTGAGTGACACCATGAATGGAGATGAAAGTGTAAAGGAAATTTTACCAGAAGAAAATGGAGTTTCAGACCATGAAGGAGAAAAAGAAGCTCAGGAGGTGGAGTTACCTGGTAAAGTCTCCACGATAGGTAATAAGCAGATTGTCTTACTTCAGTATTTCCCACATTGTTTAGCTCTCAGAACAACATCAAGCTTAACATTTTCCTGCTGACTTTCTCATAAATCTTTAATTTTAATATTCTATTTGAAGGAAGTATGGTTCCCAAGACCCCTTATAAACTTCTTTGGGACTCAGTATTTTTAAATAAGAAGATTCTGACATAAAGAAAATTACTGGAGTGCAAGTCCTGAAACAGTGTAATTTTGATCTGTGTTGCCTCCCTGTGATGAGGGAGGGGATGCCTCCCTCTTATAATGTTTATAGACCTTTGTTAATGTCTGTTGACATCTCCTTTAGCTTTCTGACAGTTTCTTAACATTGCTACTGTTTCCTTTCTTCAGAAAAGAGACTTTGTCACTTTCTATGACAAAGTGAAGCTTATTTTTTCTATACATAATGTGAATATTTGAAGTGTTCTGCTTTAAATTTTCTGATGGATTTTTTTTTTTTTAATCATTTAACTCCACAGAGTCCAAAGATACCTCTTCTGATTATTTTTCAATTGGTTTGACAAAGCCTTCAGTGATCCAGAAGGTCAACCTAGTGAAAAAGGATCAGCCTAAAGAGAAAACTGGTTAGTATGTTTTGGTGATTTCTCAACAGCTTGCATCCCAGCAGAGCTGCTCGTTCTGTGCTAATTTCTGGCTACAGGTTCCCTTCTTGATGTGACACCAATTAAGTGGTGCAGAAAGACAGTGTTTGCTTTTAAAATCTTTGAAAAATTTTGATTCTATTTGTCTTGTATTTGCTTTGCTTGCCAGGCTAGCTAAATAGTTGTTCAGTGTGGGCTTAAGTATTGCCTTTTGTTGCTGGTTTCAGATGGCTTGATGCATAAAGAAATGTGCAAAATGATCAGTATTCAAAAATCAGAATTGTCATAGTAGAGATGCATGTGCCACTTGGGAATTTGCTTTCTCTCTTACTGAGGAACAGGATTTTTTGGAATATATGAAAGAGTTCAAGGAGACTCTTGCAAGTGTGCAGCAGTGACTAAAATGCAACTGAATTTTCAGGTCCTGATTCCTCTCTGAAGAAAAGGAAGCCTCGTTCAGTTTTGCCCTTCACCACATCCATGGATCACAGATCAAAAGAGGAGCTGCATCAGGACTGCTTGAAGCTTGCTACGTATCTGAAATCCCAAGGTATCAGCCTTAAACTCGAAGTCTACAAAGGAACTTCCTATGTTTGGTTTTGAATAAATATTCTGCACAAGTCTTTTACTCAGACTTAGGTCTAATTTAAGTTTAAATGCACAAGATTGTTAAATCTGTTTACAGGAAAAAAAGTGGAAGACATAAATATTTCCAGTGGTTGAGTTTACTGGAGCAGTACATTGATCTGGCAAATTCTAATACCCTGTGTTGCACCAGAATCAAATATTCCTTCTCTTTATTTGCAATAGGTCATAATGAGGATTTGTCCTCTGACCTTGAGGATCACGTCCACTTGGGGCTGTTTGCAGACAGGGCGTCTCTGCACAAGATGATGGATGTGGAAGGTAAGTAACATAATGAAGCCAATTTGACAATATGTCCATTGCCCGTTGTCACAGTTGTCACAGTGACATGCAGGAAGAAAACAATTTGGGAAAGATGCTCAGGTTTTCTTTATTGTAGTTTAAAGTGCAGGATTAAGAATGCAGGTTTGAAGGAAGGACTCATTTTTTCCAAACAGCTGTTAGAGCTTTCAGATGCAAACTTGCAAGATCCTTAAATCTGAACAAACCCATTTTTTGCCAGCATATTTTACTGTGGATAATAGTGCTATTGGATTCATGCTGCTGGGTAATGAGAAAGTTTATTTGCTCTCAAACAGGACAATACCACATGGAGAATGGGCATCCAGAGCTATTTCAGCAGCTCATGTTGTGGAAAGGAGATCTGAAGGGCATCCTCCAGGCAGCTGCTGAGAGGGGAGAGCTGACAGACCAACTAGTAGCAATTGCACCCATGGGTATGTTCATATTTGTGAAAAATAAGCCAATGGAATTAGCTGCCAATGCTCATCTCATTCTAATTGTTCTGAATTGGAAATACGTTGTTTCTTTAACTGCCTGATAACAAAAATCAAACATAAACATAGTTTATTAAGACCTGGATGTTCCCACAAGCACTTGGCTTAGAGGAGAATAAAGACTGATTTGCTTTGGGACTTCTTAGAGGAGCAGGTCCATGCTTCCAAGCACAAAATGCAGTGTTGCTGTTGGTTTAAATATACTACTAAGTTGTTATTTTACTGATAGTGAAGTCCGGCTGGTATGCTGAAGCCAAAGCTTTTGGGTGTTTTACTGCCTCAGTGAGGTGCATTAAAATGGTTAAGAAACAAAACACCAGTCTGGAGCTGTTAATACATTGAAGAAACCAGTCTCACAGAAATCTTCCAGTTTTAAAAGTTTGTCCCTACTGGTATTGCCTTCTCTTTTCCAGTTGGATATCAGGCTTGGGTGTGGACAGTAGAAGCCTTTGCAAAGCAGCTGTGTTTTCAGGAGCAGTATGTGAAGGCTGCTTCCCACCTCCTGTCCATCCATAAGGTTTACGAGGCTGTCGAGCTCCTGAAAGTGAACCACTTCTACAGGTCGCTGTATATTTTGTTTCGATGGTTGTTGTTTTCAGGCACACTAAGTGAATAGTTCTGATTTCACATTTTGGTTGCTAAGTACTGAATATCTGCACTGCGTAAGTTGCAGGAGAGTATTTACTGACAACTAATCAACCCTACACACATGTATGACTTAAAAAAACATTATTTACTTACTGCTGCATATCAATGCTTAGGATCATAGTAACCAAAAAAGATTGGGAGGAAACATGCAATTCTTGTTTACTCTACATGAGATTAATAGACTTCCTTTGGAATATTCCTTATGATATATTGTGCAGGCAGACAGAAGTATCAGCATTTTTTGCTTTCTCAAGTGATGGGTACGTTTACAATGGAAGATGGACTGTTGGATCTAATGATATAAATATTTGTTTTTGAGTCCTGAGCCCGAAGCACTTGAGGCAGTTACTTTTTTAAAATGCGAGAGAAATGTCATCCATGAAAGAGGAAGGTATTTATTTTCATATACAGTCTATTAAGTTTTTGAACTGGTTTCTCTTATGTGCCTTAGGGAAGCTATTGTAATTGCTAAGGCCAGGTTGCGTCCAGAAGATCCAGTCCTGAAGGATCTCTACACCAGCTGGGCAGCTCTTCTAGAGAAAGATGGTCATTATTCCATGGCTGCCAAATGGTAAGTATTACTGCAGAAAGGAGAGTATCAATTCCACGCCTGAAACAAAGAAGGTTCCTGGCTTTTATAGCAGATGAAATTTGATACATCTTTATTTACATGTTTGTACTAGAACTGCTGCACTTAAAATGCCACTTAAAAATGGTATTTTAATACTAACCTAAAGCCACTTTGCTTTTATCTCTTTTAGCTATTTAGGGGCTTCCTCACCCTATGATGCAGTCAAAGTGCTGGCAAAAAAGGGTGATGTGGCATCCCTTAAAACTGCTGCTGAGCTGGCTGTGATATCTGGAGAGGAGGAGTTGTCAGCAACTTTGTCTTTCAGATGTGCCCAAGAGCTGCTGTCATCCAGGAACTGGGTGGGAGCTCAGGAAGTTCTTCAGCAACAGAAAACTTTATTTGTAAGTCTGGTTCTTTTCTCTTCCCTTTCTCTAACACTATAGCTCTCCTGGTTAGCTTGATTAACTTGGCACCTCTTCCCTTTATTAACAGTCTACAAGTAGCTTATTTGGTCTGAGTTTGCTTTAAAATATTGCAGTGATCACCTGAATCAAGCATACCTCTTTGTAGATGCCCTGTAGAGGGGAAGCATGTGGATGCTCTGCTTTATAGTAATAACTGGGCATGTGAAAATATGAAAAAGGGGGAAGGAGTCTCAGGGCAGAATACAGGAAAACAAACGGGAGGTATTTGACAGAGGTATCTTTTGTTTTAAAAATGTAATTGATGTAGCATGGTTTTCTTGCTCTGATTTCTTTTTAAGTATATAATACTGATGTTAAGAAAGAGGTGGAAGTATTCAATGTTCACATTAAATGAATGAGCAAGCTAACTGTAACTGTTACAGCACAGACTTAACCTGGGAACTTGTTTTGCATGGACTGGGTGGCAGATTGGCTTGTTCTGAGGTTGCCTCTGGCCTTAGATTCCCTAACTTGATTGGTATTGCCCTTTAGTAGTTGCAGTTGTGAAAAAAACAGTCACTAATGAGCGTTACTGACATGATGTTTTTAAATTTAATCTTCTGTGACTAATAAGAAATATATTCTTTATTTTTCTCTTATTAAAGGGACAAAGGCTTGTTTTCTGCCTTAACGAATTGCTCTGCAAATACCTTAGTGAAAGAAAAGCGTTTGACCAGAAGAGCTCTTCATCACCCTGTTACCACAGCTGGGAGGTGAACAAAGAGGCTTCATTTCTGGACATGGTGGTGGAAGTCTGGCAGAGTGCACTGGGCATGAGCACTGCTGAACAAGCCATGTGTGCATGGGAGCAGCTGCGCAGCATCGAGTACCCTCCTGCAACCAGCAACACACACCCCAAGCAGGTAACTGGGTCTAGATCTGTTACACAGTAACCTTGCTTTGTGGTGTTACACCAGCCATTTCTAGAGGACTCGTTTTTACTGCAGGATGAGGTTTTTTTCTAGGGGAGGTGGATGATAAGCAGCTGGGAAGCTTGCATAGGAGCCAGCTTGTTTCTCTGCAGGGTAAGAGGAAGGACAGAAGTTGTTCAGGGGTGAGCACTGGGATCAATGAGACATGCAGGCTGAGTGGGAGTGATTGTAGAGCTCAGTGATTCAGTTTTTCACATAGAATGGTTAGTAGAGGCAACTTGTTTTTAAATATGCTGGAGTTGAGAAGCTCTGTTCGTAGATCAGTGCTGCTGCAGCTCTCCTCTCTGACTCTAGTGAGTCACTGACCTTTGAGTTACTCTGGCTTCTCATTCACCTCCTTGGCCTCCAAGCACAGCTGCTGATCTTACAATAACATGTAATGCTAAAGTCCTCTTGTCTCCTGAACAAAGGAAATTACATAAATTACATGGTTAAAATTGCTTTTAAGTCACGTGCCTCTGTGCTTTTCCACAATGATGGTAACCTGGGAGTCATTCATACTTCACAGTGAAGTTATTAACTATGCTCTTGCTGCTTCCTGTAGCTGCTTTTCCACATCTCCCATGACGTGACCCTTGCATTCCTGAGCTACCAGGCTGCTACATGGGATGAGGCAGTGAAAAGCATTCTCAGAGCTGTGACGCGCAGTTACGATGCTGGTAATTTCACTCTGATGCAAGAGATCTGCAGCATCCTCCTTCCTGAAGGTACGGCTCTTCTTGCGTAGCTCTTGGTACCCAGGGAGGCCCTGGGGAATCTGCCTTGTGAGCAGTTTTATGTCCATTAACACCACATTGACTAGGTACTTCTGGAGTAAAACAGCCCCATGGATATGGCTATAGTTATGGCTCTTAGCAGCATCCTGCTTCCATGCCAAGTCTGTGTCATTAGCAGTGGAGTTTGGCTACTGCAAGAACTGTTGAGTGCTCAAAATTGCTGATTGTGAAAGGAAGCTGATCTGTATCATTTTTCCGCGTGTGCAGTGCAGTGCAGGTGAATATCCTGATGTGCAGTTTAGGATCAAGGCAGCTTTGCAGTGGCGATGAGAACATGCAGTCCTGTCCTAGCGAGTACAAAGCACTGTGTTTAGCAGATCCCTGTCTTTCCCACTACCTGGACCCCTCTGGCCAGTGTCTTGAGTAAATCTCTGGTCTGGGTCTCCCAAGACAGCCAGTTCACTTACCAGATCTGATCTTTGTTTTTGGAAATCCTTATAACCTTGTTTTTAATTCTTTCTGCCTTATTAGGTTGTGATAACCTCAGACAGAAACTGGACAGCACAGATTCACAGAGCATGGATGCTTGCAGAAGTTTAGAGGCCTTTGTGGCTTATGGACTCCTGTATGACCTGTGGTGGAATCCACCCAAAGATTTTCCTGCCAAAGACTTGCAGGAGGCTGTACTGGATCGTGAGCTGGCTCCGAGCGAGAACACAGCTCTTGAACGGAGTTGCATTTCAAGCTCTTCCCTTGAAGAAACTGCTGATCAATGTGCAGTTGAGACAGATGAAAATCTTCACTCTACAGCTGAACTTCATAGGTGTGAGACAGAAAGCGACCCAAGAGCTAACCCTGTAGATTTAGAAGACAGACAGTCGAAATTGAGTGGCTGCAAAGTGCTCCTTTCAGAAGTGATTGCTTCTTTGCAAAGCACTCAGAGAGATATAGCAGAGGTTCAGCAGATCTTAGCGGAGATGATCCGCCAGCATCAGAGGAACAATCTCCAGGGAAGCACAACTGGAAGCACCCAAGAAAGCAGAGAGCCACAGAGTTCAGAGACAGAGTCAGACAAGCCCTGCCCTGACAGCAGCCAGACGAAATGGTAAGTTGGAACATAATTTGTAGAGCAAATCTGTTGTTTTGCTCAGACTCATTCTGCTCTCAAGTTCATCACTTAGAAACACACAGCTCAGAACTCTTGTGTTTCCCTGAGTGGAACTACTGGATGTTTAAACTTACTATAGCTAAATAACTTCCTTATCCGTAGGGTATATTGATACTGTGAACAAACAAAGCAATTTGAAAAGAGGAAGATAATGAAAAGTACAAGTACAATATAAGAGTTCTGTTTCTTTGCTGAAGAATTATTTGGCTCATGGACAAGAAAGAGCTAGAGCATATAACATGTCTAACATTCTGTTCATAGTAAAGAAGGCAGCGTGTACAGTCACTTAAGCAAAACAGTTACTCATAACACCTGCTGTTTTTTCAACAGTCAAACTGAAGCAAAGGAACCAATTACACTCCCTGAGCTAACGAAGCAGCTTCTAAAAGCAAACCAGAAGCTTGCAGAATTCCCAGACAGTTTAAAGGTAAGTTTTTAGAACAAGTGTTGGAGTTCTGAGAGAGAAAAAAAAAAAAAAGACAATCTTTTGGTCCTTTGAGCTGGAGAGGAGAGTAAGGGCAGCAGCATCATATAATCCCTTTTATAGAGAAAGCAAAGAGTGGTAACTTCTTGTGCCTCAGTGAAACTCTCAGTTTATAAGATGAAAGTGCCTTACTGAGATCTTGGTGGTGGCAATGTAGATACGTGCTGGCTAACAGAGGTAAGCATTTCCCTGAACTGATCCAAGGGTGATTTTGAGAAATAAATAACACAAGGTGTGGGTGTCCAGCTGGGGCAGGATTTGCTTCACATATGAGTTAATGCAGTGGAAAGTATAGACTCCATGTGGGAAAACCTGGTAAAATTCCCCAGCAAATATAAAGAGCAAGTAATCCCTTGCTTTTTTATCATAATTATGTACACAGAAACAGTTTTGATAGGCAACTTAGGAACTTATTGCCTGTAATTATAAAAACTTCTGGAAAACTTCTGAAAATTCAGGAGTCAAGTACTTGAACACCATGTCTCCTGACCATCTCCTCCCTTACCTAGTTTATAATACAACTAGAGGTAGTCCAGGAGCAAGAAGGAACAAACTAGGTTAAAGATGAACTAATTCACTAGAAAGAGAGCAAATAGATCTGACCTGTGATCTTACTCTTCAAAAGTAAAGCAGTGTTTCAAGAGCTGGCTACTTGAGTATGCTACTAATGAACATTCTGGCCGCAGTAACAAGCATCACCTTTCCTTCTTGCAGGCCTTCCCTTTCCCTGATGTGCTGGAGTGCTGTCTCGTAGTCCTTCACATTGGATCCGAGTGTCCTCCTGAACTGCACGAACAGGCCTTGGACCTTCTTAGGAAACACGGCTGTGCTAACGTTTATGCAAAGGCTGGCAGGAAGTTCTTGATCTGACACGCAGAGACCCGGCTGTCTGCCTCACGCTGTCCGCAGCTAGTTAACACCAAGGCCGTTTTCTTCAAAGGAAAGCTTGTTTCAATGGACACAGTAATTGAAGACTGTTGTTCTGGATAAAATTGCAAAAGAAAAAAAAAGAAAAAAAAATCAGGTTTATATACAGATTCTTATGGTCATCCACTGCTACTACTAAGTAAGATTGTGATGGAAAAATAGAAAAGCAGTAAATTGTGGCCTTGAACTGTATACAGGATTGTTGTAGAGGTTTTGTTTTGCTTTTTTGTGGGAAGTTATGCCGTGGGACACTATTGGAGTTTACATACAAAAGAAGGATTTTTAAGACAGCTACATCAGTCTTTCAACAGAGGAAAAGTTGTAGCTGCCCTCGGGAAAAATATTTTTTTTAAGCAGTCTGACGTTTAAGCCAGTATTGCACTTGCAAGCATTGTGAATTTATTTTTGTTCTTTAAATAAACACCTTCTACAGCTAGCATTTAATTTGATGGATGGGTGAAAAATTAATATCTAGTATTTTGTTAAGTACTACGTAAATTTAACTCAGAGGATTAAAAAAAGTGCTTAGCTTTGTGTGATAAAGACAAGCTCACACCATGAGAGGGAAGGCAAGATTTGTTGCCTGGCTGGGTGTGCTTGATGAGTATAAGAGATTCAAGTGAAGAAAATTGAGCTCCCCTTTGCTCCTGGGGCTGTGCACAGCCAAACAAAGTGCTTTTTTGCTAAGGTGATAAATTTTAGCTTGTTCTAGGCGACAGGTACCATCAAATTCTGTAGGACCGTTACTCTTCTGAAAGTGTCAAAATTGATACCAGCTTCTGGATTCTTGAAAATGCAGTAGCAGGATCAGTCTTGCAGCTAACTGCAGGCTCTGCCTCACTGAGTAGAAACATTTAACTCTTCCTGAAGAGCAAAGGCAAGGCTGCAAAAGGCTGCAAACTTAGCTTCGTAAATTCTAGCATCAACTTTTAAATATAGGAGAAATGTTCACATTAGGATACATCCACAAGCTCAAAAGGCTAACTTTAGAAAACTTACACATCCAGAAAAGACTGTTAAAAAGGAGGAAGGTGTAGGAGGGATGGATTTAAATCAAGAACTGTTCCAAATCACTTAACCAAAACACAAACTTGATAGCAATACCTGGCACAGATGCTGTCACAGATCGAGCAAAGCTTCAGAGCAACTTGAGTGGCAGTTGGTAAAGTCAGTGTTATACCCAAAAATGATCCTTCTGGCAAGGTGTTAAAGAGACTGTTGAGCCTTTGCCACTAACTTGCAGTTTGCTAAATTCTGTTCACCATACCTGAAAACCTGGAGGGGGAGCTACTGCTTAACCAAGCAGCTCTCACTACTACTTGGGGGAAGAACATCACTGTTCAGGTGAAGCAGAAAAACCTGACGCAGGACAGATGAGCAACCTGGCTTTGTCATCTAACAGGACAAAGCTGCACTGAAGAATACTGCCTTCAGAGGGCTAGCTGTGCTGGGAGAAGAGCAGGAAGGGGGTACAGGATGTCACCCAGAGAGATCTAAACACCTGAGGCAGCTGCTGTACAAGAACAAATCTTGCCAAGACCTGCCCTAGTACCGTATCATAAACAGAAGAGAATGAAGCTTAAATATTCTCCTCTTCTTTAGATTCAGGCACCTCTCCGATTCAGATTCCAAGTCCTGAACTTTGGGGTTTCAAGGCTATATGGAAAATTTGAAACAAGGCCCAGTTTTAAAAAAATTTATTTTACAAAAATTAAAAACAAGTCGTATTTACAAGCATTTTAAATATCAGTTTTAAACCTTAACTCCTAATAACGAATTGCTTGTTTAAAATGCAAGACAAAGTCAAAATTTTAAGTTTGCCATCTCCAAAAGGGTCATTTTTGCTTTTCTTTTCTCCTAAGAAATGTCATTATAGACTTGTTGAACATAACGTACTAATAGACTAGCTTGCTTTGTTAAGAGTCAGAATCCCAAGGTGCTCTTTCATCCTCAGGCTACTCTTCAGATGTTTATGATGAAGAGAAAAGGACTTTTGTTAGATGTTAAACATGTAGCTAAATTTAGGGGCTGGAAAAGGGTAGGGAAATAGGGAGGAATACTTATCTGTCTGCTGCATTACTTGTGTTGCAAGGAGAACAAAATTTGTATGCCAAGTTGAAGACAACCAAAGTCAGAATACTGGTCCAGTCCCCTGTCAAAAGGTCCTGTAGCAAAGGTGAACTTTTAGGCTCTCTTAATCTATTAATACCCGTAAGACCTAAGCTGAGGCTCAGTATGGGTCAAACCTGTACCATACAAAATTAGAAGCTATACAGCTGATCAAATCAGCTCCAGTATATCCATTCTCACTATTGTTAAAGCAAATCTCTGAATATTTTTAGCTGCAAGGATTATTTTTAATGTCATCCTTTCCCAAACCTCCGCAGTGATCAAAGGGCGCAATATCCACAGACTACACAAAGATAAAAATAAGCAAAAGATGAGGTGAAGCTGTCACCCTCACAACATGCAGAAGTTTTAAAACAAGCTTCCTAAAGCACAATTTGCAAATTTGTGTGCGTGTCTGTGTCCCGTTTCACTGGATTTCCAGACCCCTAGCTTTACCAAATACTCTACTCTTAAGTTTTCCTTGCAGGTTCTGTACAGTATAAAGAGGAAAAAAACAGAGGTATACACAATATTTTCTGTCTCTTGCCCTTGGTATTAAAAAAAGATGGCAAGCCACCAATGCTGGCATTTGGAATTCAGTCAACTCCCTTCTCGGTTTCAAATGAAGATGCAGCTTTTCTCTTCAGCAGAAGTGTAGGCCTCCTGCCTTCTGCATCCTGTAGATGCCTTTCGTTTGAGATACGGTTAGGGAAAATGGTTGAGGACAGCAGCTGCCAGGATGGTAACCATGCTCTGCAGAGGGCTACCACTTTTCACGGCTGCATGTTGTTGATAATAGCCAAAATGCTCATCTTCTCTTGGGCTGAGTCCACATCTTCATTTTGTTTCTGAGCCACTCCTGTGCCAAGGCCGTAGAGCCGCCCACAATACTTTGCATCATCGATCGTATCCTCAAAAAACAGCTGCAGAGAAAGCACAAAGGAAAATAAATGGGCATTGTTTAATTGTGACTAACTAGAAAGCACCTCACACTAACTCAACAGATCATTTGAGGTCAGCCACCTCTAGGATGCACTTTAAACATGTACCTGTGCCAGGATCAACACTTCCTATGACTGACACTTTGAGGCTGAGCTGCCATAAGACTCAAAAAAAAATAAACAGAACAAAAACATTGCGTGTTGAAATTTGTGGAAAGCATGGAGAAGCAGCAAAACAGGAAGTACGGCCCTCTTGTCTTGCTGCTGAAAGGAGAGGAACACAGCACTACCTCTTTCATCCTGAAGAATGCCATGCCTGTGAGTAGAGAGTCTGACCCTGCCTGGTGTTGTCGCCCAATTCGCTGCAAATCAAGCTGATCTGCCACTTCTTGAAGGCCGCCCTGCAATTAGAACAGAGCAGACTTAATTTCCTAAAAACCTATCTCTTTCCAATTCTGCTACAAGCCACACTTCTGCAGAAAGCTCAGTGCAAATACTGGCTCTTAAGATGAATTGATGAAGATTCCAGTAGTCCTGGCATGGCTGCTCTGAGCGATATATATTGCTCAAGAACATACACATACATTGGTGGAATTGTGGTACCTTAATTTACTGCAGATATCCAAGATGACTATAGAGATATTCATAAGTTACAGATGCTGAACCTTTCCCTCCCTTTGATCATAAAAGTCTGTGATTCAGCAGATAAATTACACTCAACCTGAGTGTGCTACCAGTTAATGAAGCTGTGCAGTAGATCATCTCAAAAGAAGTGCTCCACCTTGCACAGGGAAAACAAGCATGCAGAATTTCAACTGTCCTCCGAAGTTGCTGATAACTAGGTTATAGGAATTTCCCCTATACAACATGTATATGGATGTGTGTATATGTTTTACATAGACTTATAGGGGCCTGATGTTAGCTTTTATACCCATTCCAGATTTAATGGACTTGATACATGCAGCAGTTCTGTCATTTGGTTTATGCTCATTTACAGCATTGACATCCATTCATCATTCTGGGCCTGGGGGAGATGTGATACCTTGAGGTTTTTGCAGCTCTTCATCAAGTACTTTACATCATAGATAGATGGGAAAAAAAGGTTCAAGATATGGAAAAATTCATGTTCTTCTTCTGGTAACCTAGAATCCGTCAGTAGCTTCACCATGTAGCCAAAGTCATAACCACTGAAAACAAAAACACAAAGAAGCCAGATGAATAGGCAACAGCTGTATCTAGTGGCCTTAGCACATTTTTCACAAGGACTTTTATGCTAGAGCTGTCAAGCTTTCATAAAACTCTCCTAGATCAGAGTCAGGATTCATCCTGACCATCTATCTTGATGTAGGACTTCTGCCTGCTATTCTGTGGGCCTCCAATTACCTCAACACAGTGAATTTCTCTAATTATGAGGAACACAGGAAGCAAGAAATCCAGGGGTATCTGTTTCCACCTCCTCCTCCTCTCTCCACTCCTTTCACTTGCAATGAGATCAAAATAAACATAAGACAAAAACTAAAAAGAAAAACGATGTTGCAAGTAAGAAATAACAACCACAAAAAAACCCACCAAACTGTTTCCAATACACAGAAATATAGAACCTTGGGTCAGACTCCACAGATAAAAGTGGCAGTATTTCAATCAACAAGAGCCATCTCATTCTGCAGTCAGCGTGACCCTCTCTCGAACGTACCTGTGAAACGACAGCCACTTCACGCTGTCGCTGAGGACGACGCCCGAAGTCATGAGCAACTCGGCAAAATGCAGAGTGTCGATGCCTTCCTCCTCGTGCTTCTGGAACTGCAGCCCAGAGCTGGCAAGCAGGTCTATGGAATCCTGAGAGTACATATCCTCCCTGGACAGGAGAGAAAGGGAGCTCTGTACTTGACGTACTCACAGGGCAAGGTCAGTCAGAAAAGCACCTGCCCCAGACGCTGTATTTCAAACAGAGACACCACTAAGGTCATTTCTGCGTCCACATCTGTCTCAAGAAAACTGACTGACGTGAATTTTCTAAATACTACTGCTGGAACTTCACCCATTCTTATCTTAGCAATCTATTCTGCAATTGTAAACAGTTGATAATCCTGTTAGTGAAAATTCCACAGAATCCACCTCCACAGAGCTGAAGGATGTTTTCTACAATATTGCTAGCGGATGTCCCACATGACAGCACAGCGAAAAGGGCACGTGTCCTGAACAGGAAGAGATGCAATTCTGTAACAATAAGCAGCATTGCGGTCTGCATTTTTCTTTTTCACATCACAGCCTTACCTGCATCTCCAATTCCATCTTTGGGAGTGGAAAAACATTGCACACTACTCTGCCTTTCAAACGTGACTAAGGAAGTAAATCTGGAATGAGCAATGATCATATGCTTGATGGAGAGCTGGGGAACCTGCTTTCTGTACTAGATGGCTTTGTTTGGCATAGCCAGGAGGAAAAACGATCATGACAAAGATATTCATTTGGCGTCAAAGGTGGCATTCTCAGCGTCAAAAACATTTCATTCTCATTTTAGTATTTTCAAGAGGCTGACAAAGTTGAGGCTGACAAACTAAATATTACAACTTTTGCTGTCAATAAATCCATAAACAGAATATATTAACTAAAATTATTGTAATGTTTTCTAATAACATTCTCATAAAATACTGATTTCCAAAGAATTTGTATTTATGCACTGAGCTTGTTTTTACGGCTACACAGGAAAGGATTCTGATGTTTCTTTCAACTGCATAAGAAAACCATACTGTAGAGGAGATCATAACTACTGCTATACTCCATAAAATAAGACTGATTCCTTTGAGTAAATTTATGATTTTGCAAACTTTTTATTTTCTATAGACCGCAGCTTGTATTTTGACATGGGTCTGTAGGAGGTGTTATCTTCACTGCCGAGAAGCGCATATCCACTTCTTTTTAGCAAATAGAGATAAATTTAAAACAAAACAAAACAACCCATGATCATTCCCTAGCTCAGAGAACTCACGTAAGGTTGAATTTGAAGTTAAACTGCCAGGTGTTGATTCCAGAAGGATACTCTCCCTTCTCATTTGTGAAAGTTAGGCCAAGCTGGATAATTTTCAGCAGGTCAACATTACATCGAAGGAGCTGGTACTGATAGTCTATGGAACTGCGGAATTCACCTATTGGCCTTACAACAACTCCAGGAAATTCTGTGTCCTAGTAAAGAGGGAAAAAATATCTTACTGTATCATATTCTTTAATAGCTGAAATTACTTACCTAACAGAATGCAAAAAGGAGAAAAAAATCAGGCTGCTATGGGACAGACACTTAAAAAATAAAAAAATAAATAATTGGTTAATTATTATATTTATTCATCCATTCCAGGTATCCTCTTTCCATGTTGCATCTTTTCAGAAATTATAAAGTTTTAAAATCATCCAATATGCTCCTGAGTAGCGTATTCTCTCATTTTCCCTAATTCTACCAATATGTTCATTTTATATTTACTATTCTTCCATGTCCTAAATAGAAGTTAAATTTAGCAGTCTTAATGTGATAGTCCAGATAGTGGTCACTGTTTTTGAAAAACAACTAACACCTAAATTAAGGAAAGCTACTATCAATCAAAATGGACTTTAACAACAGAGAAACTGTAAGTATTTTACTCTAGCCAGTGATTGTGCCATCTGTACTAAAACCTCAGATTTCTAGACTAGTTTTACACCCAAATCTATTCACATAACTTGTGCTGTCTTAATACCAAAACCTTTCACAAGGAATCCAATATTCTGCATCTGACAACACTTCTTCCCATTTCTTCTTTTTGTGTCCAATCTTACTGCACAGTTATTCATATATGATATCAATCTGGTCACCAGCATAGTTCTACCTAAACACACTCTCATAAATATCAAATAGAGCAAAGAAACAAAAAAGCTTGTTTCTGACCAACTGACAACAACAAAACTGAATCACTTACACAACTCTAAATGATTCATTTTGGAAATATTATAGGTATTCTTATGCTAGACTTTCACCAAGGACTTTGTGTGTCTTGAAGTTTAAAGTTGGCATAGTCCAGTAACTAGAAACAGTTATATAATTAACTGGCTCCTGCCAAGTAGACAGATATTTTTAAAGGCAGGAAAGAAATTGTTCCTCCCATCTCTGCCCTCACCTTGAAACTAGAGCCCTCATTAAGATTCTTAGCCTTCTTCTAGAAAACTCTTTAAAAGTCAGAAAACCCATTCCATAAGAATCAGTATCTGACCATGACAGAAAACGAGGCACTCGCAGAGCTAACGTGTTGTCACTTGCAGGCCTTTCCTTTTGTCCTTCAGCACCAGGATGTCTCCCATAGCCAGAAGGAGACAGTCATTCAACAGGCAAACACATTTGTACAACTGCATTTAAATCCACTAGGACCTGTTTGAGACTTGATTAGCATATGCAACAGTTAAATATCATATGATTTCCGATGATGGAAGTGGTTTCTCACTTCCCCACCTCTCATTCAAACTGGAGTGAATACTATATTTACTAAAAATCCATAAACTACTTGCTACTGAACTGCTTTCTGAGTTTTCACAACTTCACTTTTCAATGCTTGGTTTGTTCAGGGGAAAGTCCCCTAAAAACAAATAAATATATACATAAATAGATATTAAAATAAATAAATATCCCTTCCCTGTAATAATTAAATCAAATGCAACACACCTACCATTGCAATGTAGCTGTAACTTAGCACAATCTCTCGAATCTTCCTCATCTCTTCTTCCAGATTGTTTGCCCATACTTCACAGATAACCTGGCTGTTCTCCGCAAGGGCTGCTGGCATCTTGCAGGGCCCCGAGGAAAAGCAGCTGATGTTGAATTCAGGCGACAGCGCGGACCTGCAAGCTGCGTGATCTCTATAAACAGGGCGCTGCATTGGGAGAGAAGCAAACAGCACTTCATGGGTATGGGGATCTATGTACCAGAAACACAGCACTAGCAGCATAAACCACATATCTACTCTTGGCCTCAAACAGCACCACTGAAGTTTTGCAGGTGTTTTGCTGTTTTTACCACTTCCTTTAGACATGCTGGAGGAGTGAATAAGAACTGCAGCACCTGTGTGTGTTACAGAGCGGAGAAGCGGCTACAGGAGACAACAGCCTCGCTCCTTCCCTCGCCCGACACTCCGCACTCTGACACTTCGGGTGCGAGCACAAGCGGGGCGCTCCGAGGCCAGGGCCGCCGCGCGAGCGGCGCTGACGGAAGCTCTCGGGGAACACGCGCAGGGTCTCCCGGGTGACGCCAGCGCCGCGCGGCTCCCGGCACAACTCGCGCCCGGGGCTCCCATCGCCTCCCGCAGCGGTCGGGGCGGAGCTGCGAGGGGGCCGGGCGCGTTTCCCCGCCGCGCACGGCC
>VWPW01001146.1:0-15678 GCA_013389825.1 Crypturellus undulatus | reverse complement strand
CGGCGCTGGCTCCCGCGCGCTGCGCTCGCCCGGCCCGGCCCGGCAAGGCCGGTTATTTAAAGTTCCGTTAGCGGCAGCCTGCGCCAGGTAACGCAGCCCCGCGCGGACACGGGTGCGCAGCCGGCCGCGCCGCTCTGCCGGGGAGGCCGCCGGCACGAGGGCAGGTGGCTCGGAAATGCCTGTGGTTAGAGCCGAGCTGAGGTGGCATCACCTCTTGGAGGCCCATCCTGTGGCTGCCCTGGGTGTCCTCCCTCTGCGGGAACCGCAGCGACCTGCTCACTGCTGCCATACCAGGATCTAGGGGAAACGCATCACCATCGCTCCTGTCAGATATATTTTAGTGTCCCACCTTTAATCATCATAGCTCAGCAGAAATGCAAGAAAGTTTTATTTTAGTGCTGCTGCTCTCTATCAGGTAACCTTGATGGCGTCAGCATCTACTGCCACTGAGCAGTATTTATCAAACTGTATTTTAATTCAGAGTTTTATCTTCTCAACTGATAGATACCGTTTTGTCTCCTTACCTTAGACCTGTAGTCTTTAGGTCGTGTAATTTATGTGTTACGCAACATGCTAGACCGGCAGAAATCAGGCACCTTTCTTCTGTGATGTCTTGAGTTTGAGATCTTGGGCAAGGAAACACATGTTGTTATCAGGTAGATACATCAGGATAGATTACAGCACTCTGTATCTGTAGGATTAGTTTCTTCTTTTTCATCAAAAGAGTTCAGAGTACAATATGTGCTTTTCTTGCTCATAATTGCAGGTCTTGAAGATATGTTGAATCCAGGCAAAAAGAAGCTTCTCCTTCTAATGCTTTTTACAAACGGCGAAACTGTGTGAACAAACAAGTCACTTTATGAAGTGTCTGATCAGATATCCTTTCCACTGAGAGGAAATCAGTCTCAGCATTCTTCAAAGCTGAGCCTCAGCAAAGGTTGCAATGACACTGGAGGGTTTTGCGATGAAGACACCAGGGCAGGGCACATGCTAACCAACAAACAGCAGCAGCTTTTAGATATCCACCAACCTGGACTAGATCCAGATTGCAGACCAGAAGGTAAATAACATTTATGTCTTATATGACTGGAGGTACTAATTGTCTAATCCTGTTAATGTAGATCTTTTAGCCATGACCTCTGTCTGTTTTGAACAGATCTACAAAATTCACTGGTGTTTCCCCTACTTCTGGGTATTGGGCAAACAGTCCTCCCAGTGCAAGAGCCTGGGAGGCAAGTTCCAAATAAAGATCAGTTCAGGACAATGTTCACATGGCACCCCTCTTGAAATGCCATTTTCTACTTCCTCTCCTGCATATGTGCAAATAGTTTGAAGGAATCACATTCCTTCCTGTTGAGTCTGCTACATGATACATAACAATTAGTAGCAACCTCTAAGAATTAGAAATTCTTTCCCCATTAGGAAATAGAATAAGTCAGAGAAAGTGTCAATGAAAACAATCACAGTCTTAAACACAGTCTTAAATCCAACATGAAGCAACAGCACATGTTTACAGCACTAAGAGGCCAAACAGTGTGATGTTGGGAGGGGAGTTTGGGGGGATATTCTCCTTCCAGAAAAAAGAGTTAATTTATAAAAGCATAGGTATAGTGCTCGGTAAAAGAAACCATGCAGAGACAGCAAGGCACTGTCATTTTTGGAGCTTGCAGATCTCTCTGCAGTTCTAACCACTGCTAAGATGTTGCTTACAGACTACCAGTATATATTGCACCAGACAAGGTGGAGAGAAGAGATATTCCTTGTTTTTTTTTTTTTTTTCCTCTGTGGAAATACAAATCTGAGAAGTTATGGTGAGCAACACCCTCACTTCTCAGCGCTTAGTTCATAACAGCGCACTGTATGTTAGATGAATAACATATTGGGGTCACATATGTATAATAAAGACAAATGCTGCTGCAGATTACATCTTGCAACCTGCAATACCATAATTACAGACGTTATAGTTTGTAAACATCATATTTAAATACAACTGAGCACATTCTTACTTATTTGCATCTTCTGCTATAGATAGTGCCCATACATGTAACTGGTTTGAGACGCAGTGTAACAGAAGAGTTAGTGCAATTTACAGAGTCTGTGAAACACTTAAAATGAAAACTGGATGCTGTTTTGTTTTTGTTTTTTGTTTTGACAGATGCCCCAATAATCCTTCCTGCTTTTAATAAATACACCTTTGACTTACTCACTTACACCGACACTAGCTATTTTGTGCTCAAAACACAAGTTAGTCCATTTTAAAAATACTCATCTTTATAGTACAGATGCCCCTTTTTTCTTTTTATTCTCAGATATAAGTATTGATGAAAAACTCTCACCTGCCAAAGGCTTAACCGAGTGACAGCATGTGCATGTGCAGTATTAACAGTGACACAGCCCTGGCTTCACATGACTTATCTGGGAGGGGACAGCAGCTCTTGCTTGGAAACACCCCATCTCCTTTGCCTAAGCCCTCATAAAGTTTCCACAGAGGTAGTGAAAGGTGAGAAGTTGAGCTCTGGGCTCTGAATAAACAGCAAGGAACTCTCCTAGGCTACAACCTGCGTGAGGTGAGCAAAGAATGGGCAGAGTTAGGGGTGTAGTAGCTTGAAAATGAGAGAGAAACTCAAGGAAAGCATTTACAGGCAATATCATGTATCTATTGAAAATATGACTGTGAGCTTTTCTAGGAACACTGAATTTGGATCCATGTAGTGCTTGACAGGGTAGAAGACCACCAGACGCAGAGTAGAGCCCTGTGTCTGTCCGTAGAACATGACTAATACGCAACTTCTGAGGTGACCAGGTAGGTCGTCCTTAAGCTTACATTTATATATTTACAAATAGTTGTAGCCTTTTTTATCCTTGGACAAGGCTGTTTTCTATTGCCTGTGCATTATAAGGGTTGATTCTAGTGAAGCAAGTTCCAAAGTCTTGAGAAGACTCAAGTAGGAGGGAAA
Source organism: Crypturellus undulatus (assembly GCA_013389825.1). NCBI lineage: Eukaryota > Metazoa > Chordata > Aves > Tinamiformes > Tinamidae > Crypturellus > Crypturellus undulatus. Next base: position 12,721 of record VWPW01001146.1, on the reverse strand, counting down.
AAGGCATCGCAAGCAGGAGTGAGGCAGGCAGTGCATTGCCATGGACATAGCCTGTTGTTCAGCTTCTGCGCCTGCCAGCAACTGGTTGGTATCAAAACCAGACACACATCCTGGGTAAGTACAAGGAGAAGAAGGATCCTGTGCAGCTTGGGACGGTCTTGGCAAGAGGAAATATAAGGGGACAACAGGTATGGGACACAAACAATAATGCAAAATTTGGAACAGATGCAAAAAAGTACAGAGAGCAGTTTTTAATGCTTTCTAAATACTTTCAGATTATGTAAAAGCATTTTAAAACCTTATGTAAACTAGCTTTTCCTGATAAATGATAAGTTCAGGGAAAACAGATCTCTGAATGAACAGTTCTTGGAGAAAAGAAGTGCTTGAGAATAAAAATTGTATTTTGTATTAAAATTCTTTACATAATAGCATATGCTTTTTACATCAACAGTGTGATTGGCAAAATAATTATTTTTTACATTGTGATTGAGAATTTTGTTTGAATCAAATTTTATGGCAAGTAGTTTGAAACAACCTAAAAATAATTTTAAATAGCATCAGTTCTATGTAATATTTTGAAATGGCTGTAGCTAACTGAGGTCTTCAGTGATCAATTCTGTCTGATGTGCTAGCATGAGTTCAGGTTCTATGGTATTTGGTTTATTCTGAGTCAGATGAGACAACATTATTCAACAAAAAGGAATAGGTAATGAGATGTTGGGGGAAAAAAAAGCATGATCCATCAACATTTGTCTTGCTTTAATGTAAGTAATGTAAGATTTTACTCTGTACATGTGACAATGTACTGAGATTTTGGAGGGAGGGAGGGAGGGAGGGAGGGAGAGAGGAAAAGCAGATACAACAGTGCTATTTCAAACTACAAGACTTTGCCTAGGGTAAAACTTTGGTCATAATTTGATAATTTCAGAAGGAAGAAGACAGTAAGTGTCATTATTTTAGCGATTCTCCAAATTAACAGAATGTAAGACAGAAACAATTAATGGTTCTTTCCCTTCATAAGAACTTGAAGCAGAGTCAAATTCTTCAGGTACTCTCCTTTCTAGCCTTTTTCATACGTAAGATTTCGTAGGGTTTGACTTATCATGGAGTCTTTGAGGAACATCACATTCCAACAACCATCTTTAAAGGATATGACTTACACATGTGTGAGACTTAGAATAGAGGATGGAATGGAGCAAAGCCTAAAAAAAAGAAATTATTCAATTTTAACATACTTCAACTATTAGAAGTGTTTTCCTAGAGACAGTAGGCACACCTGCACCTGCACCAAGAGGATCTGTGTGACAAGATGTGAATATACTGCATGTTACATAGTATAAAATACATCTTCATGATCAGGATGTCTTTTGCTAAAGAAGGTAAGATCAGTTTATAAATAACTGTGGTGAGTTATTTACACTGTTCGGACTAGCAGGTTATTTCTGCTTGTTACTCATAGGTATTCTTTGTCAGGAATGTTAGAATCCATTTTTTTTTTTCAATGAGGTTGTTGCTGACCAACTTGATACATTGAAAACAAAAACATACACATGATCTGGTAAACTAGCTGTAGCAGCTGATGAGGAACGCTAAATGTAGAGACAGAAAAGAAGTCTGGGAACAATGTATCTTCCTTAGCACATTCCTATTTCAAGGAGAGCACTACTGTTTTTAACATTAAGTTAGCTTAGATGGAGATTTAGGAGTTAGAGCTCATGATTTCTAATGTCAAATCATTTTTTGCTTAATTCCTTTTTTTCCTTGCCAGAATATCTTAGAATAAATTACTTCAATTGAAGTTACCAGTTTGGTGAATTTGCCTCATCCCTTTCAGTCTATTAGGAAGCAGAAGCCCAAGTAGGAAGATTTTTATGTTATACCCTTTGACTTGCACACTAACTTATTGAAGGGAAATAGAGCTGGAAACCCTGGCAAATTAACAGCATTGCATTTGTAAGAATGTACCCAGAGCCCCTTAAGTCACAGCTAAGGTGTCTGCTCCTGTCTAACGTGAACTTTTTTTTTGGCAGTGTATTCCTCCTTTCTGAAACACTGCAAAAGCAGTATTCCCAGGAGACCTGCTAGAGTCATAAAGGTAATACAATATCATTTCTAAAGAATTTCATTCATTATTAACCATAGCTGGTCTTGAAGCAAAGATTATCTTCCTTATCATATTCTCAAACTCTGATACACAATTCTTTGAGCATGTGAATGAAGGATGTGTGGTGCTCTACTGTGTTAATTCTTCTTGGCACAGATTCACCTAGTTCCAGTAGGAGTCCCCCCCTTCTGTGTTAGTTTAATAGCATGTCTTCATTATGGAAGAATATATGTCCCATATCATCATTTCTTGACACTAATGTTTAAGGGAAAAGCTGTGTTACAACCTACCAGTGCAACAGTCAGAAACTTTGATTTTAGGTGTTCCTCCATTCCCATATCCTTACTCCCTGTTTGCCTTCTGAGACAATACTAATACTCTTCAGGAAAAGTGGGGCCAAACAAAGATGGGAACAGAACAAGGGAGAGCAAAAATTTTACAGTTTTGCAACGGAACTGGAATTGAAGGGCAGGCTATTTTTCCCCTCCAGCTGTATAGAGTTCACTTACTTAAATCACTTTTATTTCAGATGAAAAGAGATGCTGGATATTCCACTGTGGCTGAGCAGCAGAAGCAGGTAAAGACACAAAGGTCAGCTTTTAAAGGAAGTGTTTTGCAGGTGCTTTGGAAGACCAAATGCATTGAATCAGCTTCTGAGAAAAGTGACAAACATTTCTGTGTTCTGATCACTTTAGCACAAGTAGGAACTCAGCACTTGTCACTACAGTAAGATTTGCCCAGCACTTTTTTTCCCTTCCAGTAGACCACAACTACAGCACTAAGTGGTGAAGAACTTGTTGCCTGTTGTTGGCGTGTCAGGAGATCACAGCACTGCAGTGGAGCCAGAAGCTGGGACATCTAACTAGGCCCAGTCCTTGAAATGTCACACTAAACCCTGTTTCCTAGCTGGTATGCCCTAGTCTCTTTAGCTGCAGGTAGCAATGCTATTCTGGACTTCAAATATTGGCCAACTCGTGCAAGTCCTCTAGAAGAAAGATCTCAGGCAACTTGTGGATCAGAATTTGTGAACTACTGGGCTAGAGCTGCTAGCATAAAGAGAAACAGCTTGTTAGCAGGTAACTGGACTTGATGAACAGGATTTTTTTTTTTTGTTAATGTAAAAATGTGAAATGTAGTTATAAAATAGTTAATAGACTGGGGGGCAATCACATAATCACTTCTTCACATGCAATAAAAACAGAGTGTCAAACAAGACCATTTCTAGCCAAAATGCTTTTAAAATAGCTTAAATGACAAGCTTAATGACTGTCCCGTCTCAAAGCAAGATCCATAGTCTCAGATGTGCATTAGGAATTAGGAGTTTTTGAAACTCAGATCTTCATCTGGAAGATGCTAAAGTGTCTGACATACTGCTTGGTTTAACTAAAAATTCTGACATTCTAATAAATCAGCACTTTTTTTTGATATGCTCTTTCTCCATAAAAAAAGAGAAAAAAAAAGAAAAAGAAAAGAAAAAAAAGATATATAGGACACTATTTTGTTAAAGTGCTGTAAGCCTCACATAGCTTTTGAAACCTTTTTTTTCCCCTAAAACATACGTAGATAGTAGTACAGGGTCTAAAGATTAAAGAATTCTTAGCTTATGTCAGCATGCATGAGCTCTCATGTGGATGGAACTGGAAGCAAGAAAATGCTAAGGAAGCAAATCTCCAGCCCCAAATCCAGTGTGCACTGTCTGAGGCTGGGAGAGCTCTTGCACCAGCCTCGCGTTTCTAATCCAGTACACTCAGTGCTAAAGGTGGCTAATGATTATATTGCTTTTAATGTAAGCATATAGGGTTCACAAACGTAAGGCTAAGGGCAAGAGTCCTTTAAATTGCTTCCTCCCAGTTGCTAATTCAATAAAAACCCAAATGACAGTAACAAATGTTTGTTTGAACGAGGAAACCTTCTGTGCTTATCAGCAAAGTTTTGTCCCAGGACAGATAAGTATTGCATAAAGGCTCTGGGCAGTGATGGTAAATATCCTGTAGCTGTTTTACAGATTTTTAAAGAGCTCTTAACCCTCAAAGCTGTATAGAGAGGGCTTCCCTGTATTGCATTACTGTACTCACACCTGTACTCAACATTTATTAGTGAGTTGTCACTCTTGTTTGTCTTCTTTGAAAGGAGACAAACAGGACAGTGACTATGAATCATACTATTTTTACTCTAGTCTGTTTTTGCAGCACAACAACAGAGTTAAACAGGAAGGATAGAGTTGCAAACAAGATAGTAGCTGGTTATTAGGCTATATTGCTTTAGAACTGCATTTTTTCTTTCATTCTTCACCCTCCAGATAAATATTATGGGTAATCAATCAAAAAAAAACCAACCTAACATTTCTGGACTCTGGAACCAATTCCAATTTGGGCTGCTATAAAAGACAGATAGTTAATTACCTATTTGTCATGTGTTTGCTGAACAGCTCGATTTTGAGTTCTGGAATACTTAGAATATATTGAATACAGCTTTTTGAAAATTTGTTTTACTAGACTCAAGAGGTCCCATCAATCATTTTCTGACTCTTGTCATTGCTCTGCATAATTAAAATCCATACTGTGATAAAAGGGGCATTGCAAACATCACAGTTGCCTTTGTGCTCCTATGCAGGAGTATTTAGTAGATAACATTTCCATGACTGAATCCTGGAATGCATAGTACTTCCTTTTCAAAAGTTCAGTATTTTAGTTCGTTTTTGAACATTAGCTGCCCTGTACAGATGGCACATGGTATCTATTAGCCAAATTGTACTCTTAGTACTAGAACTGGCTTGTATCTGTAATGGGCTAGAATAGCAAAGTAAATTATGTAGGGAAGAGCTAATTGCTCATATTAGACCATTGTTATTGTTGGGAACAAAAGGCAAACTTATGTGTACATGAGTGACTTTCAAATCAATCTACAAAGCTAAAATGATGCTGAGAGAAGCAGTTCTGAATTAACTGGAACTGTTAATCAGGTCAACCAAGCACAAGAGTTCTTTGCTGCTGCAAGGGAACAGTGTATTACACAGTGGGAGGGAGAATATACTGGCAGAGCAAGCTAGTTTCTTACCTCCAGGTCTTCTAGCCCTAGATAATCCTGTAGATAATGAAAAGTATGACCAATAAAAGCAGGGAGGGAAAAAGTCAGTGCTCCCTTTTCTCTCTGGTTATTCCAGAGAAAATTCTGTGTCAGTAACACTTCAGGTCTGTATAAGCATGGGAGATGGATGTGCGCATGCATTCCACTACCAACACCCAGTGTCCTACAGCAGCTTTGTAACTCTGTTCTTTAGACTGTGAAACAAAGATCACCCTATGATGAGCAACTTTACCTCCTCTTTCTCAAATTAAAAACACAGCAGCATGTGCTTACTGTTGTTACTTGCTCACAGGAGGAGAAGATCTGGGATGCCATGAAGATCACTGCCTATGTCCTGGTTGTGGGACTGCTCATATTCACTGCTTTAATGAACTTTGTTTCTTGGTAAGATTATTCAGACAAAAAGCCTGAGGCGAAACATTTTTGGACAGACATGGGAGAAGTGGTTGATTAAAGGATGGATGACTAAGAACACTTATTCCCACAGGTATGTACAGGAAATATGGGAGACTTCAGGCCATTTCTGGCAAGCAAAATGGCTGAAGGTCTACAACTTTTTTGAGGGAAGGGAATGGGCAATCTTCTTATTTGGTGAGTTCTCAGGTTAACAACCCTCTGCTGTATGAAGGACGCCATCCAGCTATTGCATCAAAGAGAGAGACATGGACATGCCTTCCCCTACTAAAAAAAAAAAAAAAAAGCACGTAGGGCCTCAAAGCCATCCACAATTGACACAGTGCAACTGTGCTTCCGTTGGACTAGCTCCTCAGTAGAAGCCTTATGCAGATTAAAGTGTTCATTTTTTTGCTCTTGCTGAGTATGCAGAAATGTCTTTAACTCTACACTTTTTGCTCCAGTGAGAACTGAATGACTCAGTAGAACTAATTACTGAAAATTAAAGCAAATCAGTGAATTTTACTCCTGCTGTAGGAACTATACAACTTTGCTTGTCACTAACACATGATAAACTGGACAGGCAGGGATTGTTGCAAGACACAAGGATCTACTCAGCCATGTCCAACTTGTATTTAAACCCATCCCTGACAGAGAACACCACAGCCTCCCAAAAGAGCTCTTTCTTACTCTCAGTTGTGGCAAGTTTCAGCCTAGGGAACACTTGCGTGCTGTAGCTTTGTTGTCATCTCCTACGTCTTACCATGGTATTAAAAAGTACCTGCATTCTATTTTAAAGCATCTCAGGACAGGAAACACAAACCTTGCAGAGCTGGGTCCCTGCCAGGGCCTTCTGGACATTGTAATTTGTTTCTCACTTACCTACATCTCTCATTTGTTAACATATCCCTACCTTTTCCTCCACAGGTGCTGCACTGGTTCCTAGTCTTGTTTTCTGGAGTTTCAATGGAATTCTTATGGTGGCTGATGTAACAGGAAAGCCAAATTTCATTACTCGGTATCGCATTCAGCTGGGCAAGAATGATCCTGTAAGTATTTCTCAGTGTGTCTCTTCTGGCTAAATACTTCCTGCAGTCTCAGACTTGGATAGGAGAGAAGCTGTTAAGCAATTCTCTTGGAAAGAGATGGGACTCAAGAAGAACCAAGTTGAGTCTTGTACATCAGCTGCAGAGAGAAAGGCAGATTTTGTGATTATGCTACTAATTAGATCTGAATTATTTGACAACTTATTAAGCTGATGCCCAAACTAATATGAAAAAAGCCACTATGCACCTTAAAGGCTTTTATCCTGCCATTTCAAAATCACTTCGCTTCTGGTATATCCTGAAGTCCTGACTTCTCTTTTGTAGGTGGACACAAAGAAATTGCAGCAAGCGATATACACAGCGCTGTGTAATCAGTTCTTGGTCTCCTTCCCTATGCTTATACCCATGTTCTACATCATGAAATGGTGGGGAAACACCTTCAGCGTGGAACTACCCACCTTCCGCTGGTTCCTTGTGGAGCTCAGCATCTTCACCATCATAGAGGAAATTCTTTTCTATTATTCACACAGGTGAGCTAACACAGGAATGGGACTCTGTCTGTCTCCAGTCTTTTAAGGTTAAGAACTCTACCCTTTTATGACAGCAATAGGCACAGCATTCCCATAAATATGTAGGTTTCTCTTTTGGACTAATGTACACAGAGAACCTAAAAAGGCTGTTTCTTACTAAGGATCAACATAATCTAAAATCCTGTCTAATAGATGTCAGTAGGAGAAATCTGGAATGGTGGAAATAAAGTGAGTCTTTTCCTAAAAACTGCTCCCAGGTTTGAGCCATCTGGACTTTGGTGTTGAAGAGCAGCCAGTGGACCTAATCATTCAGTGAGGGTCCAATGACAGGGAAACCATGAGTCCTACATTGTTATTCCCAGCTGCTCAAAAAATCTCTGCATTGAAAGGAAACGTGTGAGCAAGTCTGCAGCAGAAATTCAGTGTTTTGTTGCTCTGTGCTCCTCTCTTTTGAGGCTGAAAACTAGCATTTCTCTTTTCTCTACTTAGGCTTGCTCATCTTCCCCTCCTGTACAAGCACATTCACAAGAAGCACCACGAGTGGACAGCCCCCATTGGTGTCGTCTCCATTTATGCTCACCCCGTGGAGCACATAGTAAGTGCATTCTCCAGTGGTCACTGGAGTGGTCACCCCAGTTCCTGCATGGAACCTGATTTCCATGGGCTGAGGATGAATGGTGAAAGAAGGCAGGCAGGTGAAGTGTATGTTCAGCAGCTCTGTTCCGTAGCTAAGGACTGTCTCCTGTAACAACAGTCCTGAGCTGCAGCACCAGCTCCATGAAGCAGCTGCAACAAGTGTGCTGAATTCTCGGTCTGTTCTCAGAGATTCGGGAGTGCAGATGAACCATCCTAGTGCAGTAAGCTTGGTCTGGGCAACGAGAGCCACTTGTGCTGCTCGTAGTACACAGTGAAGTGATACAGTTGGAATTGCCACATTGCTACGTTTAACTGCACATGCCCAGAGGCCAGTGACCAGGTTGCCCAAGAGCAGCTTCAGCGTTATTCCAAAGTGAAGGTCAAACTCAGACCTCTGACTCCAGCAAGAGTTATTAAAACTGCTGTCCTTGTACCCTTTCTTTGAACTCGCATCTAAATTTTACTACAGGCTTAGGGAGCTTGGACAGTTGGGACGTGCTGCAGCAAGTATAGCCCAGTTGCCTCAAAACAAATTATTTCTTTGGTTGGTATTTTAGTGAGGCATTTGCAGAGGGGTCTCACCTTTGCAGTATTTGCACAGAGCTAATGCAGTGTATCATCCAAGCGAAGCAACTCAGCTCATAGAAGAGGCTGCATTTTGTGGACCCACTAATGAGGCAGAGTTTGCTTCTTTCTAGCTCTCCAACACATTACCTGTCATGACTGGCCCGATGATCATGGGGTCTCATATCGCTTCAATCGCAGTATGGTTCTCCCTGGCACTTTTAACAACGAGCATTTCGCACTGTGGCTACCACCTGCCCCTGCTCCCGTCACCGGAATTCCACGACTTCCACCACCTCAAGTACGTGTGGGCTCTACTTGGCCTCCCCTTCCCCTCCTGGCCATGCGCTGTCCCCGCTGACAGGCAGAGCTGCTTTTGAAGGTTAGGTGGCTTTGCATGACTCGCGTTCAAGCAGAGAAGCATCTCCCGTTCACTTAGCAGGACAAAGGCTCAGTTCTTTAGACAGTTGCAGCACAAGCCTGGATTCCAACTGATCTCCTGTGCAACTGTCAGCCACCTCCCTGAAATCTGCATTTCTCCATCAGCTGACTTGGAAGCTTTCAACAAAACAACACAGCTACTGAGGCTGAGGGTGTTTCAGGTTTCCTAAGATTCCATGGGAAAAGCACAAAGCAGCTGAAGTAGCAGGTATCACCTGGCCTTCCCCAGGACAAGCTCAGGGTCAAAGATGGATCTTTGCCAAGTTTTTCCCAGAAGTTTAGAAGATACTGCACAGGATCGAGAATAAAGGGAAAGCAAGGGCCAATTGCACAGCTGATGTGCTTGCAGGAGCCTGTTGTTTTCCCTGTATGCTGGGGTTAACAGCATTCTGATCAGATATCCTGCCCAAGCAAGCAATAGGCAATACCTCCTGACAAAAGTCCTCAGCCTCCTTTTCTTCCAGAGAGCACCGTTTCGGTAGGTTGTTCAGAGATACAAAAGCAGTGGAAGATGGTTCCAGATGCTCATTAAATCCATACAAATATTCCCTTTAACACAGTTTGCCTCTCCTTGGAGCAGGAAATACAGCAGCTTTACTACGTGCAACGCAGCACCCAAAACAGAGCCAGCTCTTGTTACCAGTCCTTTCCTCTGCCGCTCAGCTCCTGTCAGGACACCCATCCCCGCAGGCGCCAGGCTCTCCAGGCGGGCAGCCACACTGTTCTCTGCGGTGCTGGAAGCACCGTGGCCGTCTCTAGGCAGCCCAGCCTCGTAGTAGAGGCTTTCCTGCTCGCTGCTCAGCTGCTCCCACAGCTCTGAGCAACTGCAGAGAACGAGAGTGNCGGTGCTGGAAGCACCGTGGCCGTCTCTAGGCAGCCCAGCCTCGTAGTAGAGGCTTTCCTGCTCGCAGCTCTGAGCAACTGCAGAGGACGAGAGTGGTCTCTCAGCAGGAGCTTTTCTGGGTAATGATGAAGTGAGCAGGAAGGTTCCAGGAGCAGTTTCGCCCAAGCTTCAGCAAGTGTGGAAGATAGACCTTTCATGGAGGCTGCTGCAGTAAGACAAATGACCTGGGTGGCTCATGCGAGGAGCTGGATGGAATAGGAAGGGTGAGGTAACCTCAGTAACCTCCAGTGATGTCTGTCTATCCTGTGTTTGGCTGGCAGGTTCAACCAGTGCTACGGAGTCCTGGGACTGCTGGATTATCTTCATGGAACAGACACCCTGTTCAGACAAACAAAAGCCTACAAGAGACACCGAGTCCTCCTCAGCCTCACACCGCTCTCCGAGAGCATCCCAGAGTCTCCTAAGGGAGCAGAGTGAGGCCCACCAGCTTGCAATCCGTGTACAGCCAAGACCAGGAGAGCTAGAGACAATGATTTATGCCAAATAGTATTTAAATCTGGAAGCAGGTTATTATTGTTCTTAAGTAACAAAACTCAAAGCTGAACTCAGAAATGCTACTTGAGATTCCTGCATTTGCTGCCTGTGAATTCCTGTCTAGGGCACAAAAAACTTTCTCTGGAAAGGTATTTTAAATATATATATATATGTAATTATTTGTGCTGTTCCTTGGTTCTTGCTGCCTGCCCCCACCCAGATGTGTTCTAAGCCACTTGGTTGGTTGTTTCTTTGGTGGATGGAGGAGAAGGGGCCCTGTATGAAGGCCCTAACATGTTTTCACAGGCCATACTTTTGGCCATACTACTACTCTTTCAGCTGAATATACAGAATTATCAGTAAAATTACTAGAACTAGACTGTGTAGGGATTCAAAAGCACTATTCCAGTGCAACTCTACTTTACCCCATCTCAGAATGCCCTGGATGGGGGATTATTTGTCCTGGAACCCCATGGAAATGGAGCCTTGACTTAAACACTCCCATAGACGCTGCAGGGGCTCCAAGTTCCCCTGAGCAGTGCCTCAAGGTGCAAGACCTTAGTACAGACCTGAAGGCCTGTCACGTCCTCAGCTCTACAGACTAATCTGCAAACGTAAAGAGTTTCTGCCATGTGCCCTACAGCACAGCACAAGTAGGAGAGCTTGGGTTTTTACTGTTAAAACAAGTGATATGAGAGAATGAAGGAAATAAGAAGTCACCACTCCCAAGGGAGCATATGCATCCATGAGTACCTATGCAATAAGAATTATTTTCTCCAGGATCCTCTTAACATCTGGGGACCTGGTACAAAAAAAACAAATAAATAAATAATCAAGAAAAAAAAATCACATCTAATCATTGCCAGGTCCATAGTCTTCTTAAACAGTTTTTCTGAGACGCTTCTAACTGACACTTACCTGGTGTCAATTCCACCGGCAGAAGCCAGCCCCCCTCCAGGTCCTGCACCCTACACACAGGAGCTCAGCCCACGCACACAACCCACAGGGCTCTCAAGAGAGCCAGCAGGAGACTGGAAGAGAAAACCCAAACCGCAGTGTCTTTTGAAGTTTTTATTTTTATACATTTTTTTTTGTATTAAAAAGGAAAAAGCATAATTACCACAAATTACAAAGGACTAAAGCATTACTAGAATAATGAATCACATCAGCCTAGAAAGCAGATACTCTGAATAATATTAATGTTATAATACAAGCTCTCATTCAAGTATTTTACATTTTTTCTCTTTTCCTTTTATATGTGATGATGATTCTAGCACATGGGTCAAAGATTATGTACTATCGACATAAGATGGATCATGTACAGCGGGCCATATTAACAAGATTTTCCTCTGAAGTGATAATGGTCTGTGATGAGTCATTTTAAGTTCGTCTCTACAATAAATGCAGCTGAAGAAGGTTGCACACACTTTCTAGATTGGGGAAACAGAAGGCTGGGGTCGGGACACACACAGCTGGAGAAGGGCCAGCACACCAAACCATCACCCCTTTCGTTCCGGGCGAGCTACTGAGAGGCCAAGGTCGAATCCCTGTCATCAGGGCGGGCTGGGGCAAAAACTTGGGCCAGGGGCTACCCCTGCCCAGCCTGTTTCCTGCTGTGCCCATTTCCCACTGGTGGTTCCGCAGCGGCGGCCGCAGGGCAGCGGGAGGGCTGGGGCGGCAGCGGGCCAGGCTGGCTCCTTCCCCACGGGCACGCGTTGCCTCACGCACCACTGCGGCGGGAAGCGCCACCAACCGAGCGCCCCCTTCCCCCGGGGACACAGGCCAGCGCTGCGGACACGCTGAGGCGGGAAGGAGCCACAGAGGGACAGGGAGGGGAATCTCGAGTTAACCCAGAGCGCTTCAACACTGACAGCCGGGCAGGCGCAGGACGGGGCGCCCAGGTGGCCTCGCGAGCTCCCGCCGACGCGGTGCGCTTGTCACAGATACACGGTCCTATGTTCAAGTGTCTGCAGAAAATGCAACTGTAAACTACTCATGGAAACGCTGCCCTCCATCCACCTATCTCATGCCACTGAGATGAGTATTTTCCTTTTAAGAAGTCATTCATCTATTTCGTGTATTGGAAACTTTAAAAAAAAAAACACGTCAGTGAGGCATTTAACATCAAGTGTAGCAACCCTCTCAAGAGCCTAGCATCCATTTCGAAACAGTGACGAAGTGACATAACCAGTCTCAGAGAAGAGACACAGCAGAGAAGCATTCCAAACACAGCTTGCTACATTTACAGTTTTTTTTTCTTTTTTTTTTTTTTTTTAATCCTTTTGATAAAATAACTGGAAAGGCATTAACAGCTAAAAGGCCCCCTCCTCTGCGCGGCCATGCTGAATGCGTAAGGAAACGTGGCAGGACACCGAGGCTGCCGCGCCGTTTTGTTACAGTACGGGTGACCGGGAGGAGCGGAAGGAGCAGCTGCAGGAGCCCGAGAGGAGCTGGGGGCTGTGGCGAAGCGTCACCACAGGAAAGTGTGAAGGGAAGCAGCGGGAAGGGCGACAGGCCAATGAGCCAGCAAGGGTTGTTTTTT
>VWPW01001145.1:206574-392012 GCA_013389825.1 Crypturellus undulatus | reverse complement strand
TTCTATGATTCTATGATTCTATTATTCCCTTTTTTTCTTGTGATAAGTAAATTATTTTATTTGTTTCTGAACGATTCTTTGTTTAAAGTTTTGTAAGATTACTGCAAGTTGCTATACTTGAGATCATATTCTAAATTCATTTGGAAGTAGGACGTGATGCAAATAGCAAACCTCTCATCACTGTGGAAGATGTGCAATGCAGATGCTTCAATGTTGGAATGCTGCAGTTTCCAGCAAGTTTCCAAGTTCTGATCACAATACATAATATTTGAATGTCTTGAGTGCTCTTACCTTGAGAAATAAACCTTTAGTGATAAATTATCAGTTTGTCACAATATAGTAATTCTTTCCCTCCTCTCCTATTTTTTTTTCTTCCATACTTGCAGTACATGCATAAGCTGTTTGCTCCTTTTCTTTGCAATTTCAATATTCTTTTTTTGTTGTTTTTTTTTTTGTTTTTAATAACTTAGGAAAGGTGAGAGATCCAGCTTGAGTAACGATAACTTGATAGCATGCACTCTCTTACAGCAATGATGGAAGTGTTTTTGAATTTTGTTAAAATAGCATAAACATTCATACTAGAGTTTTTTGTTTTGTTTTGTTTTCAATACAAGAGAGAGGAGACTAAAATAGGGTCTTTTCCTTGGTGAATCCTGAGTTTTGGACTCAACTTGTCATCTTTTCTTTTTCTGAAATAGTGTGGATATGTTTACCTCCAGGGGCTTCAAGAATCACTATTTTAGGCAGACTACTGGCAAAGCAGAATTTGCTTGAAAAAACAAGTTTTGTGGTGGAATTATCATTTCTCCCTCCCTCCCCCCCTTTTTTTTTTTTTTTTTTAAGATTTGATAGTACTTGCTTTATGCAGTGGAGACGGATAGTTTTGAATTGTGCTTATTCGGCAAAGTTATCCAGCAATTAAAACTTTTCTATTTAATCTCCCTGTTATAAATATAAGGAAACAGCTATAATAAATTAATGCAAATAAATATTTCCTCTTTTCTTTGTTTTATTAATGGGACATGACTGTACAACTAGCTTTAAAATAAATTACACAGGGGCTCCACATTATAGGTGCTATGACTGTCATGAGAAATACTCATAGAAATGCTTTTTAGTTGTTACTCAACACAATAAATTTACATCATTTTAATCGCAGATGGCATCTGCTGCTTTGAGAGTACATAGCCAAAGCATGTTTCTTCAACTTGCATATAAATAGATTGCAATTTTCATCACATTTCTCTGTAACATAACTGAGATAAAAGGCATGTTAAGTGCACTGAGGAGATATTTTTTGACCATTCTCCTGGAAAGGTGTCTGGCAGAGGAAAACATTGTTAGGTTTAGTATTCTGCTGAGGATCATTTTTATGAACTTGATGGTTGCTTTGTGGCTGCACAAACCATTTTCAAAGTCTATGTAAGGTGGATAGTGTCTCTTATTCTCCAGCTCTCATCCATGCTGATATATAGAGAGGAAATATTTCGCAACAGGAATTCAAGGAAAGATATTGCTACATGACATTCCTAGTACAGGACCCATTGAGAATTGTCTCTGTATCATTCTGAGGAACCTGGACTGTTGTGAAATTCCTCCCTCGTGCAATCTCACTGTCAATTTTTGTAGTCATTTATGGCATCTGATATTATTTAAAAATAAATAAATAATGTAGAAAACTTCAAAATTCCAGTTAAAGAAAAGAGAAGAAGAAAAAAATTATTTGAACATTTCCTATGTTGGTTTATTCCCAGTCTATGACCTATACCTCAGTCACTGCACACTGTGAGTTATATAAAAGTTTTTGCTGGGAAATATTTGAATGGGTAAAAAGGTTTCTTCTCTTCACCATGAACTTTTCATAATGAACTATTCACTAGATAAATCTTTTTACTTAAAGGATCAATGGTGCACATATACAGAATGGGGATTCTCTTGCCTGCAATTAGATGATTTCCTAAGCTATGTGATTTTGCTTCCATTTGTTCACTAATGGGAATGTAATCCAAATTGGAATGAACTTCTTCATGTGAAAGTATGAAATTATTTTCTTGCATACTTATACTTAGAATTTTGACTTCTTATATTAGCTGTGAAAAATAAACAACGGGATGCAAATATGGCTAAAGTGAATTCATCTAAAGTTTAATTGGAATATTAATTGAAATTGTCTAATGTATTGATAAAGATCTACTGAGCTAATGTGTTGCTATGGTCAAAATAAGGATTAAAAGTAAAAAAATTCCTACTCATCATATTCACATTTGTTTGTGCCTACTTCTAATCTGGGTCTCGGATGCAATTTCATGCAAAATACAGATGTGAATTCTTCAACTTTTTCTGAATGATCTAATTGTTGTGTTCCCACAGAGTTTCACTGAATTCTCCTGGGTTCAAAAGCCATCCTTAACGAAGAATTTTCTGTTTTGAGCATTACTTTGCAGCAGTAGCCTCAGATTGCAAACTATCCAGTAAGAGAAACAGTCAAGAGAATGTGTTTAGACAGTATCCAAAATATATTTGATTTCTTCATTGAGTCTTGCTCATGCTTTTTTTTCCATGCTTCATAAAACAGATTTTCTATATAAAGAACCAGTGCAGAGTCAGAACAGTGAACAAGGTTTATCTTATGCTATACCCACAACTGATAAAATTATCATCAAAACTCAGGCTGCAAAATCTTTGTCAGGGAAATGAGGGAGGGATCTTTTTATAAACTAGATAAATTAGCAGAAAAAATAAAGAAGGAAAACATTCTTTCAACCCTTCTCATGAAATACTTTGTGTATTTTTGTGAAAAGACAACCTTTCTGGTATTTCTGATCATGCAAAAAACTTTCACAGTTAAAACAGAAGGACAGATCTCCATGTGAATATCTTACCCTTCAAAATAAAAGATTTCAGGATTATATTTATAAATTTTCATTTTCTAATCTAATGGATATTCTACTCTCGAGTCTTGACATTGAAAGAAATAACACTTTTACAGTTCCAATTAAAAACAAGACCATGAAAGGAAAATCAACTGAAAATGCAATGACTTTTGTGCTTTTGATGCATTTGGCATTTTGTTGTGAACATTTCACAGAGACCCAGGAAGAACACTGCCTAATTTCCTGATCCCAGATTGAATTTACTTCTCTGGCAGTCAGAAAATCATCTTTGGACTTGTAACATTATTTGATCCGGAAGTCACTGAGAGAATAAATATGGAACTCTACAATGTTATTCATTCAGAGTCACTTTGGCGCATAACAGTTGGTTTGAAAGAAGAAATGGACCTAAATACAAGTTCATTCAAGCACAGAAAGATGTTTTTCCAAGTGAAAACCAGCATAATCTCTGCACCAGTCCTGAGATCGTTTCCAACTTTATTATATTTTCAAGGACATTTTGTCCTCTCTTACATGTACTTTGCAATTGACAGAGTTATTGATACACCCACATGCTTATGGAGAAACTTGCATCAGAAATAGACCGCTTTATCTGGAATCAATATTTCATTCCACTTATGAAATAATCTCATTCCGCTTTGCTTATAATATTTCAGGCCTAACAATATAATCTTTGAAAGGCAACAGAACAGGAAATAAAAGGAAAAGAAAGAGGATGAGAAAGGAGGAGAGAAAGGAAAAAGCAAGCAAGCAAGCGAACAGCTTGCTTTGCTCTCATTATTACTATCCTGTCAAAAAATGTGCAGAGCCCCCTGTCAGCACAGAGACCCTTTCTTCTTTGTTCTTTTTAATGATATTCTCAGAAAAGTTACATCCAAGTTCCTTACGCGTATCCTTCACTGACTGTGAATCAGAAAGTATATGAGGATCCATTCATTTACATCATAATTCTGGTATCAACCTTTCTTGTTACCACAGAAACACAATCCATGACCATGGCTTTGTATTAAAAAGGAAATATATGATACCATCAGTGATGACAGTTCCCATGATTTAATCCTTGATTTTTGTCATAAAATCTGACCTTTACTTGATCTTACTGCTTTACTTGCACATCTGATTTTTAAGACTGCTGATAGCTTGGCTTCATTTGCTTCCTCACTCTGTTCTAATATGAATTTACAAGGATCAGGGTTTCCCATATGCATCAGTTCTCTGAGGCTTTTGTCTGCAAAACAGAATGTTGTGGGTTTTGACTATCCTGAATACCTTACTTAGTGCTTATCATAAATTACCTTGTCTCTCATATCTGAAATATAATCACTCTAGAATATTTTCTTCATATCCCTTTGTTCTTTTGTCTGCCTGGTTAGCAGTTTCTATGTCAGACAAAATGCCCACAGATGAAGTCCATTCTTAGCTTTCAGGGGCGCTTATAGGTCACAGCTATTTGATATCCTTTTGTGATTTTTTTTATTTAAGTTCTCGTCATGCTGAGAAATCTGATAAGTGAGTTGTATGTGCTGTTATACCTTCATTCCAACTTTTAGAGTTCAGGGAGGCTGGAATTTGTCAGTAAAGATCTGAACCAATATATCACCCAGTGTTTGAAGGCTGGCAACGTAAATCTTTCAATAAAAGAACAAAGGTCTACAAGCGTGTTCGCATTCCCTTAGCTTTCAGTGATAAGGAAGCTACTTTCAAAACAGCAATTAGGTCAAACCATAAAAACGTACAATGTAATTCTGTTCCTCATAAAATACAGCCAGAATAGCCTTGTATTCTGTACTCAGCATGTATTGGTCAACATCAATTCCTCTGAATTTATACTGTTTTTTTTTCTTCTCCTTTCTTCATACTTTTCTTATATATGATAAATATTCTCTTTTGTTTTGACTTTTTGGTCTTTATCTTTCTTTTTATTTCAGACATTATTCATTATATAATGAGGCAATAGTATACTTAAACCTTCATTTTTGGAAAAACAAAAATATCTTTTAGAGAAAACTCAATTGTTCTAATACAGATTCTGTTCAAATAATGATGATAGTAATATACAACATTTCTGCAAGAAGTCCTTTTAGCCAAATGCTTTGGAACTATGCAAAGGGTGGGAAATGAAGCAGGGTTGGTAAAACAAGTGTCCAAGGTTACAAAGGAGAATTATTGATGAGCAGGATGGAGCTTGTGTTCCTGGATCAGTTTCCTATTCCTTTGCTCAGTTTACTGTTTTCCTTATGGCAGATCTTAGCTGAGATGGGGCCAGATTTCATAGAAATGATGCATCACCTCCCACCAATGTGTAACTGCTTTGGCTGCTGAAAATATAGTACTTCAGTTTGGTCTAGCAGCTGAATGTTTTTTCAGCTGATCTGAGGAAACTAAAAAGGGGTTCCCCTCAGTCTTATTCACAATCAAGTATTGCTTCTGTTTCTAGACTGCAGAAGTTTAACGGGGACAGATTTTGTAGGAAAGTGCTTCTTTTCAGAAATATCATACTTGTATCTTGGTCAGCAGGAGCAATTTGTACTATTGTTTCATTCATGACCATAGCCTTGTCACTGTCCATCTGAAAACTGAGTCAAAGCCTTTCATTTAGGCTTTTAGCTTGAGTTAAATGAGCAGATAATGATGATGACCCACCCCTTTAAAGTACTATGATCTAATGATTGCTATTGTACTCATATTTGACCCTAAAGGAAAAATATGCTTCTTCTTGGGTTGTTCCAGAGATGTTGATACTATTTCTATATCAAAACTCTTCCTTACTCATCTTCTGAATTCAAGTTTGCTCATATATTTTGAGAGAACAATATATATATATTCAGCCACCATTTAGGTTCTGCAGGCCAAGAAAGACTACTCCTCTTTTCTTGAATCGACTAAAGAATAGAAAGCAATTTTTTGTAAAAATGGAAGGAGAGAGAAGGTGAGAAAGCAGATGTGTTTAAATGCTGCAGTGTCAGCTTTGGTCGCAATAATGGGCTAGCTGAGCTGCACCATAAGATAATAAATAACAAGAGATAAAAATATGAATAGCTGGGGAAAAAAAGCTGTCTGAGAGATGGAAATAAATGTAGAATATGTGATTATGACAAGTGCCAGCATCATCCTGACTGCAAATAAATGAGCTAATTTGCATGGGATTTTTATTTATGAATTCAATACTGAGTCTGAGCTATACTAGGAGTGCAGCCAGGAATGCTCATGTTCCCTACACTTCCCGTGGGATGTGGAACACAATGATATTTAATTGCATCTGTGTGGAAAACAAGGGACAGTGGGGTATACAGATTTTAATGAAGATTTTTCTTAAGGTATATGGTCCTAAAAGGGCCTCTGCAGACATTCACAACCCAGCTTTCAGCGATGCCCAATGAGAGGTTATTTTGACTGAAAATAAACATTTAGCACCACTGCAGGTGATGCAAGCAAAAGCAAGACCGCTAGAGGGGCTTTGCAACTCATGCCCTTTTGGAACGGCTGCTTGAGGCCAGAGGCATAATCTGGGATATGTAGTAGCAGCAGATACCTGTGTTTGGACAACTGAATAACCCTCACAGTCATATACATGCTTTTGTCAACAGTGGTTAATGGCTGGTATCTTCACATGGAAACACCATAGCAACTCTAAAAATAGCCACAAGCATATGTTACTTTTCGGCCAGGCAAATTATGCTTTATTTTGCAGTGCTTCAAACTGGCATAAAAATGGAATAAATTATAAAGAATATGTATTGTATATTAGCACTACAAAAAGTAAAATAATCAGGAAGGATTTCAAGAATTAAAACAAACAAAAAGCACAAAACTTGTAGGAATAGGTTTGAATGTAAAATCACATGCTGTAGCTAAGTGAAAGAGAAGCTGTAAAATCTTTCAAATAGAGCAGTAGAAAATAAAAGCTGTATCTTCATAATCTGGTAGCTGGGAGGGATCACAGCTGGAAGTACAAACTTAATTCCTTCTGAGAGTAAGGCTGCCACCCACTTTTCCAATAATATCAACTCTCATTTGCCAGTCCTGCAAGGTCATAACACATTAAACTGTGACACCCTATTGCTGTTTGATGTTACCTATTTATGGTTGAAGTTGCAGCAATCTGGAACCATGGAAGGACTGCCAGGTGTACATAGTTTCAGGAGAAGTTAAATGTCTCCATTAAGATGATTTTAGTCTTCTCATTCTGCTTTACTTAGGCAGATATCCTTGGAGAAAGAGATGAATTCCCATGGGATATCTTTTGTGGGAGGAGGAGAAACAGTTTGCCTGAAATACTTCAGGGAAATTTCTGCCATGGTAATATCCTAAAAAATTGCTCCTTCTAAATCTGTCAACCTAAGCTACCTTTGTATGCCAGCATGGTTTGCAAGCCATGTAAAGAGTCTAAGTGAGCATATAAGAAGCTAATTTGAAGTGCACAGAAGCACTTTCCCTTGGGTATTATTTCAGCTCCTGAATTTTCAGTCCAATAATTACCAAGGCAAATCACAAAGATTTCCATTTACTAATCTGGGGCTTCCTGAAATCCTCTAATTAAGCCACAGTAAGAGGGTTCTATAGACTGACGCTCTGCTTTTCGTTTACGCTCTCTTCTGAGCTTCCTTCCTTTCTACCCCAGTCGTGATCGGATGAACAGTCCTGTTGATAAAAGAGAAAACTCCTGTCAAGAAGAAATGGATTAGTGAAATGCTAACAGTTTTACACTTACACATCCTGTATCACAAAGCTGTTGCTAAACACAATTATAAATTGTTTTTAAAATATGGACAAAGATAAGATGGAGATAAACTCTATGAGAATATTCAGAGAGGACCTATCAGCACTGCAACTATTTTTTCTCTCTCTCTGTGTTTGTATCTATATATATATATATGTTGATGATATAATAAAACATAGTTTATATTCACATACAAGTGGTTGAAGTTTTTAAACTTTGTTTGCTGCTTTTCACCACCAGAATCATTCCCAGAGCTGGACTGTCCACCATATAGCCAGATGTCTGGCATGGGCTACCCTCTTCTCTCTTGATACAGTGGTTCACTCTAGAAATGCGTTTCACTCTTGAGAAGAGTTCTTCACTCTAGTCCTTCTGTCCATCGCCAAACATTTAGGTTGAGCTGGAAACAGCTATGTTGGGTACCAGCTGCAAGCAATGGAAAAGAAGTACTCTGCATGAGCTTTACCTGAGATCATCCTATCCATTGCATAGCTGATCCCTGCTGAAAGTACAGCTAAGCCCAAATTAATGATTAAGTATCAGACTGACATTACTGATTCCACTAAGTATAAGGAAAGCAGTATATACCAGGAGGTTTGTATGCCAGTTTCAAGTTGCCATTGCTAAAGAGAGGCATTTTTGTGTGTGCTTGCTATGCTTTCACAAAATCCATATACTCAACTTCTTATTAGAGAAAATAAAAGCTTGGCAGAACAGGGATATGTGAGCACTAAGGATGGAGGAGGATGGCTGCATGGCTGTGTGTGAATACCAGCTTAGCTCATGAAATAGGGCTATGACAAGTGGAGAGGAAGGATGCAGAATCTGAAGCTCTGATGCTTTTTGGTTGGTATTTGCTAGGAGAGAACTTAAGCACAGAACAAAAGATTGAAGCAAATGAAGCACTTCTAGGTAAGAAGAGCGTAAAAGAAAAAAATGTTTTGGAGAAGAGCTAATTGCCGCCCATTCGCAATGTAAACTTGAACACCAAGTGAGCACAGCTTCCAGAAATCAAGTTAATATGTATTGTTGAACACTGATCAGTGGTTAGTGTAGAAATAATAGGTTTTATCTGGTAGTCTTTGATCCTAAGGTCATTAGATTGCTTCTAAATATCTGCAGAACATCATTATTAGAAGCACAGTGATAACCCAGTAAACATGGTGCTGTTTGGCTATAAGAGCCATCTAAGAGCCTTCAAGGCTCTGCAAATCCGAAAATGAGAGACAGCAACATCCTAAGATTGAGACTTACTGAAATCACTGCTGTGATCATTAATGGAGACCTAGTAATGGTGAAATATATACATCCAGGGAAAGTGATATTAAGGGATTTTAAAACAGGGTAAACAAATTTGCTCTTTTCCATGAGACAAAAACAAGGAATCAGTCCATGAAAAAGAAAGGAAATAAAATCAAATTGATAAAATGAAATATATCTTTATACTATGTATAATTAACGTGTCAAACCCACTGTAAGATTTCACTAAGACACAGAGTTCAGAACGAGAAACAGGTATTGTATGAGTTATGAGAACATTATATAAGATTAAGGAAAAAAGAAAAAAAAAATAGAGTAATGCTCCATCACATAAATCAAGAGCTACCTTGATGTGGAAGGCATTAAAAGGAATAAGAAGAAAAGGAAATACTAAAACACACAGAAATTTTAGTATCTTGAGTCACTGTTGTGAGCGTCTTCTCATGCTTTTGATGTGTTTGATTTGTCAAATCTTGGTTCATAACCTCTGTGTCTACAAAGCAGGGACTGTAAGAGACACAACAGATGTTAGTGAGTATAAAATATTTGGGCATAGAGCAAAGAAGAATTTGACAGCAAGAAGAACAGGAAAAGCCCAAACTTGATTGGCCTCATTCCTTCTGCAATAGCAAGAAATTGCAAAAGGCAGTGAATTTTGCCACAGCTGAAGTTTAGCTGCTCCAGCCTGCTGCTTCTGCCTCAGTGGATTCTGCTTCCATCAGCATCAATGGGATTGGAATAAGGCCTCAGGGCAAGCATTTAGTATAGACTTACATACTACAGATTTATTTAAGCAACATTTCTTAGGGTATTGACTGGTAAATCTTTGAAAAAACATCCTTCACTGTGTATTTTTAAAATGTCATCTTTCCTTATATCACATGGTGGTGGTTCTCTGCTTAGGAAATGATTATTCTAGCTCTGACTTCCAGGATGATGAATCACTGGATGACACAGTACTGCACTTTTAAGACTGTTGTGTTTGCATTAGAGGATGGTTGAGTTGGCTTGTAGCAAGGAAAGTTAGGCCAGAAGTTACACTCAGAATAGATCTAAGGTTCAATAAAGGTAGGTAGATTTTTTTTTCTCTCTCTATTTGGAGGTTCCAGCTGTGACTTAAAATATGAGAGATTTTACTTGTGGATTAAGGCAGCATTTAAGCACTTCACTTTGGAGAGCATCACACATGCAATATAATGAGCCTGTGGACAGAGCTTAACAAGATGTCAGACATGTGCATGCCATAGCAGGAGGCAAGTGAGACAAACAGCTAAATGGATTCAGCAAGGAATGAGTACCTTATGTTTGCAGTCTATTGGATGAGGGGACTGTTGCTAGAGCTGCAACTGAGTGTTAGTTATGTGACAAAGGAGGAATAATATGCTGCTGAATTGAAATAAAGGGAAGAGATGCCTGGAGGGAGAAGTAGTGCTGGTAGAACATCTGGACCATTGGCTAAGAGCAGAAAGAATGTGTGAATCCTGGAAAAAGTGGAATGAGGATGTTCCCTCTGTTTGCTGACTGTTTTCTTTTGGTGGAAAAGAAGCCAGAGAAAACAACACCCTTCTGAGCTGTTCAGTCCCATTTAACATACCAGAGACGTGGAAGTTGAGCCATCTAAAATTTCAATATCTACTGTGATTCATTCTTCTCTAATTTTGATATATATGACTTCATGTATCACCATGTGCTTCATGATATGCAGTGCGAAAATAAGATACCTAGTCTAGGATAATTGGTGGGTGGGAGAAAACTTTTTTTAAATAAGTGATATACAGAACAGGCTTAAGAAAATAAAATATTCTATTCATTCTCACTTTCGCAGGGAAGAAAAACATAAATATATATGTATATATGTATCTATATGCATGTGTGTGTATATACACACAGAATGTGTCCAGTCTTTGTCAAGTTTTATGCTTCAGTTAGTAGGCTATTAGCTGGTTATGTTAGACTTTGAAAGTTGTAGACACACAGAAATCAATAAATATTTAAAGTACACATTCATTGTAAGTTAGACCTAAAACTGCTAAATTGGCAGGAAAGTTTTTCCATTATTTTTCCCTTTTGTCAGCTGGCATTAGTACTTTTGTTTTGTCTCCTCATGTACCGCAGACAATTGTACCTCTTTCATGAAATGAAAATGGAGTTTTTAATATATCTGAGACAGAGCATAATGTAACTCTTCAGGGAGGACCCTCTGCTCTCAGAATAGAAATCTGGGAGGGGTGTGTGATTCCTCCTCATAACCCTCTACATAACCTTATACATCTGATTTAACTACGGACCTAACTGGGATACATGTGTGTGTTGGCAAGTCCACTACAAAAGGGAAATAGTATGTTTTGTATTGAGTGGATGCTCTTTCAAGTGTTACCTCATCTGCTTTTGTCATCTCATTACTCCTTTTAGAGCCACGTACTGAACTCACTCTGATCAGCTAGAAAAAAGCTAAAGTTCTCAAATAACACTTCTCCCGTTTGGGGAAATTTGCTGCTTGGCCTTAATGTTTATTTAACTGTACACAATATCCTTATGTAATCTGGCACACTAGTTTTTCTTCAGACAGACTACTCCCCATTTTTTTTTCCTGTTTTCTTTTTAATTTTATTGTTGTTTCAAAGGTAAATAACTTTTTTTTCCAAATATGTTTTGTCTTATATTATACTGAAAATCAGTCTTGAAAGAAGACTAGAGCTAGAATAGGTAACTGTATGTATGTTTGTATATGTATGGGCTATGGGTATGTATATGTATGTAAGTATACATATGCATATATGTTTGCATATGTGCATATATAAAATTACTCCTGTGAACAACTAGTTTTCAATCAACCATGTTTCCCTTCTTTTTCTTTTCCTTAGCTTTCTGAACCATCACTGACACGTCCGGATATGACTAACAAGCTCCACACACAGTAGCAGTATTTTATCTCTGGCATTATTTATCAAAGAAGTCTGTTCCTTGGAAACTGGTCATTGCAACTGCAAAATAACATTAGGAGGCATATATGATTAAACTGTTTTTGCTGGTAGAATATATTTATCTACTTTTTCTTTTTTAAGGCTCCTTTTCTTAACTTTACTCAAAATGAAATCACTATTTCTACTCAAATGTATGTGTATTGTTCTTAGAGTATTTTTCACAGATAAAGAGCTTCTTGCTTTTTTTTCTTTCCCTTATCTTGCAGTATGAAGAACCTGTTATTGTTCAGTAGAGAAAAGCAGAGATAATACCCAATTTCCAAACTTTCAAATGGAGCTTTGTCTTGTATGCAGTGAGGAGAATAAATATACACCTCAATTGGCTTTTTATATAACTTTAACTACAGTTTTTCTATTCAGTGACATAGATATACATAATAATGATGGAGAGCTGGGAGGAAGGAAGGAAGAGCACTGAAGCTAAAACCAAACAATACATTCCCACAAAAATTAAGACTTCTCTTATTGCGCTTCACCCATCTCCAATATTTATGAATAACATCAATTGAAATCAGTTTTTCATTCTGATTATGCAGCATTTTCTATTTTTATTTTATTTTATTTTATTTTATTTTATTATTTCATTTCATTTTTGTAAGGGGTCCATGACCCTAATAATAAGTAAAAATTTGTTATCTGACAGTTGAAGTCCTGAAGGCTGGAATTTGACAGGGACAAATGAAGTTCTGCTAGGAAGAAAAATAAAAATAATAAAGTCTTTCTATATTCTTACATAACTTCATATGTTATTAGTAGGCATAACTGGATAGTGGAAATTTTTACTCCCGTGATGATCTGGAAGATGGAGGAGGTAGCAGAGTAGCCCAAGCTGGGATTAGAGACAAGAAAAAAGAGGATAGCAGTTGACTTCTTTTTCTGCAGAAGAATTGACTTCATAAGGTGTTGCTGAGCTGTTCTGCATACAGAGCTATTTGTGAGGTACTGCAGCTTGCTTAGCATCTGTGTGCACAGTCAAGCCGGAAGAAAACTGCCTTTCTGAGCTGGTGGGATCTAGAGGACAACGCGGTCTCAGCAGAGGGCTGGCAATCTAGCTGAAGACAAGAATGAATGACTTGGGGCACAGATGATGGAAGTACAGACCTTGACACCTTTGGTTGCTTTCCTAAATTAAGTTTCTGCTCGTTGGTGGCTACATTTTATCATCTGCTCAATGCCCTGTGAGAATTTTTAGCATTTTGTCTCTATCCAGCTTTCTTACTGTTAAAAAAAAAAAAGTCAGTACCATTGATGTCATGTTGGCAACCACAGTAGAGAGAGAGACCAAGGGCTATATGAGCATAAAGATTTCTCACCCACAACTCCGATCAGCTCAGAGCAAGGATGTTACATGGGGAAGTCTGGACTTCTGCTACTGCTGCTGTTTTTTATATAGCAAATCTGCTGGCAAACACAGAAATTAAGTCTTTAGGCTTGTCAGTCCAGTGTCTGTCCAAGTCCATGTTCTTCTTCTCCTCCTTTTCCAGTGGAAAGGTAGAACTTTCGCAACGACCATTCATGCAAACTCAGGCTTGCTATTCTTCATCCCTTCTGGGCCTATACAGAGAAAACAACAGGCATGATGCCAAAAATGTCTGGCACAGAAGATAAAAACTGCTGTCATTGTCCAAATGGTATTAGAATCATTTTCATTCTTGCTATAATACCCCATATTCTAAATAAACATCTATTTAAACACAAAATCCTACCTTAGAAAACATCAGTTCACTGCAGGAAAAAAAAAAAGCCCATTTGATTTTTTTTGTCTTTTTTTGGGAAGGTCGGGGGAGCAGGGCAGAGTTTAATTAAATAGCTCAAATGAGAGTTATTTTTACATATATAGCCTAGAAAGATATATAGGGCCTATTTACTGAAATAATACATATTCTGCTAGAACTTGGACGTACTGCCATTTGACTTTCCTTCTGTAGTCACTTGTTTTTCAGTTTTTATTTATTTGTTTTGTAAAAATATTTTTCACATCTGCACACAACGCATGCTGACTCAGCTAAGACATCACTCCAAAATCATAGGAAATTTGGTAAAATGATGGAAGCGTAAAATGGTGTCAGCCTAACCTGTACCTTGGGCATGCTCTTGTTTTAACACAGAAACCTTGCCTGATCAGTTTTTGTCTCCCAGCATAGCCATAGTTAAACAACTGTGTTTGATGCCATAAATCAGGTCATATTTTCTTATAAACCTTAAATCTCATTCAATTTCTAATTGAGTGAGCAATAGATCAGATTTCTATAAAGGGTGCTTGACCTAAAGTTTAATAAAAACAAAAGCATTGTATTCTTCCTTACTAGCTAATCAGCAAAGAATATAGCATAAACCTGTTTGTCTATGAAATTGCTATTTGCCCTAGTCTGTACAATTCCTACTGTATGAAAAGATAGAAATTAGGCCTTATCTTGAAACTCTTTTATTCTTTCAAAGTATGGTAGCTTGCTCATGTAGTGGAAAACAAAACTGAAGTGTGGACTTAAACTTGGCAAAGTCTTAAAATGACTGTAATTAATAAGCACCATGACCAGTGGTAGTTATGGATTAGCAGAGTAGATCCATTTACCAACGTCTGTCATAATGCCCTTGAACACTGAACCGTTGTTTTACTCACTTTTCAGTATCACCCACTTAAACATTTACTGCTACCCCAGTGCCAATAATTTGTCATTTAAAGCATTGTAATCAAGATCTACAGATCAAGTACCTAATAGAAATGCAGTAAAACTCAGCACATGCATTTTAAATAATCAATTGGTATTTAATTAACACACAATAGCTGCTCTAATACTGAATAAAATCCTCTTAGAGTGTGACCATAATTCCCACTAGAGTGGTAATGTCCTGAGAGTGAAAGAAATACTCTGTGATCATTAGAACAGTATTGTAATTTACAGAGTTTTTGTCAAGAGATTAGACAATTCCAGAATCTATTAGACTTGAAAAAGTACACATTAGAACAGAAAAGAGTTTTGACCCTTCCTTTCTGTTCCTTAAAATATATTTTACTACTATATTTTTATTTTGATAAACAGATTAACTCAACATTCTCTCCAAATTATGTACATACAATTTCTGTATTATATTTTTATCAAATGAGACAAAGAAAACAGTTTAGAGAAAAGGATGCAAACTCAATTTTTTCCAGTCTTACTTATTAAGAAATGCAGTACAAATATTAACTGTATGGGCCAAAAATGTTGTTAGGATGTGTTTCCTTTAATTTTTCAGACAGAAGTGTCTTGAAGCATTTTAATAAAAATATACTCAAGGAAATCCTCTATTTTCATTTAGCAGAAATCAAACTGTAATATCAGTTACCGAATAAATAAAATAATTAACTATTAACTATATAGAACAAATAATCTAATATTTAGCCAACTCACCATGCCTCAGTGAGGATATTCAGAAAAAGAATGAGCTTAAGACCAGAGTAATAGCTGTTCTGTGCTAAAACAAAATTGATCAAACCTAGTATTATGATTTTGACAGTGACCAAGAACTGTTGACTAAGGAATATTTGTGTATTCAGTGTAGATATAGGATGATACTTCTCCTGGGATGGCACCCAGCTTCTTCCAAGGTAAAGTTTCCCCCAATGAGAATGTATCTCCTTCTTCACATTTAGTAAGCCTTTGACAGACTTTTCCTTAAGGAACTTTTGCTTTTTCAATGTGTTTAAAAGGCCAATCCAAAATGTCCCATGGTAGTGTTTGCTATGATCTAATTATTTACACTGAGAAAAAGTATGTTCATTTGCTTAGTCTTGCCAACCAGTCATTGCATTGAATTAACCTCTAGTTTCATTACATCTGTCATGGATTTTTATACATGTCTTCTGTCCTTTTAATTGCCATGACTTCAGTGGTCAGATGAACACCACTTGTAGCAACTGATCCACTCAAACGCCAAAGATTTTGTAGTGGTGGTGTTTCAAAGTGGTGATGTTTCAAAAGTGTGGAACAACATATATAGCTTGAAGGTACATCATACTCCATCTAGGTTAGTGAAGGTTATAGTAGCTGTTCCTCAGCTCTCATACAGGGCAAAACCTCTTCTGTTTAGCTCCATAAAGTTGTGTTTTCTTCAGTTCAGTAGAAGGAACACAGAGACAGCCTAGGGATAGACCTGAAGGTGGAATCTTAGCCCTGTTTAAGTCTGCATTCGCACATTCTGAGACTTTATTTTTGCGTGTGTGCAAAATGCTAAAATTTTTGTACTAGCTTTGACACAATAATTCTGTACATTTCCAGGTGGTAGACCAATACTTTGTCTATTGAACTGTTGTTGTAGACATTGTAGACATTGTAGACATTGATTTTCATGCATATGCATGCACACGTGATATGAAAGGATGGTGTGGTAAACAGGTGTTTTGAGATATCCTGATCAGTACTTGTGGGTAAGTGAAAAGCGCCAATATGAATTATTTTCTGGGGGCTTTTACCTGAAGTATTCCCCCTGAATTCTCATGATGTCCTTACATGATTAATGTTATGTTTCAATATGATATCTTTCAGAAATAACACTGTATAGAGATCATGCCTAAAAGCTTTCGAATCAGTTGCTCAATTTCAGTTAAATTTTGTAAAGTGAAAAGTATTCCAGAGCTAATTACATTTATACATTTTGCAAAAATTGTCTCAGCCAAATAAAATAGTGAAATCCTTCACATTTTCAGTCAGAAGAAAAAATGTAGCAGGTAAAACAGATATTGTTAGAAAGAACCAATCTTGAACTAGGGATAAATGTTTTAACTGTGGGAATACTTCAGATAGCTACGTGGAAGCCTAGACTTGGTTTAAAATTATTAATCTTCCCAAATTTATGAGTTTTTCTTCTTAAGCATTTATACTAAACTGAAACTTAAAGTACTTGTTCTATCTCTCAGCCAATTCTTTATTTAAAATGACTTTTTGAGCTCTCTTTGTGTTTGTTTATATATTCTTTATCATTTAAAGTTCATTGTGGTTGGTGTAAAAGCTCATTGGAATAATCAAGTTTAACTTTAAATGGCACCATAAATAATAAGAATTGTTCTTTGAGGAGTTTCATGACAAATTTGAAGCCTGAAGTTAATGACCCGTTTCTAAAACTGATTTTTGTCGTGTTTTAAGATATCTCCAGTAGTTTTTAAATTCAGAGTTAATATAGGCACTCCCGTACTAATTCTATTTGTACTTTTTTTTTTTTTTTTTTCTGATGGTATCTGAGTGCCTTTCAGTAGTTTGTTAAGCAATGACTTGGGTCTGGAATATATGTCTATTGCCTTCATTCTGCCTTGGATGTGGATGTTTTATTTCCTTTCTTTTGGATGCTGGATCATACATTTTGACTGTTGAAGACTAGGTCACAAAGGGCATCTTGAACTCAAAAAGAAGTTGGCGAGATTGGTCATGGTTCTTAGATCTTAGAAGAATTCTTTCTACAGTTATGGATAAGTCCAGAGAAAAGTTCTCATTCTTTCCTGGAAATGATATATCCCTGTAATAGAATGTTTCATTATATTTCAGAAATCTCTCCTTTTTTTTTCTTTCTTTTTTTTTTCTTTTTGGAGTACTACTCATTTTGGACCTTGAAAGAGTCCTATAGATTTTCCTTACTGAGGAAATAAAGACTGAGCTCTTATAAGGTTATTTTATAGAGTGGTTGGTTAGTTATGTTTGTTGGGATTCTGTGTCATTTTAGAATCTCACTTTAGAAGCATACAAATTCATCTACTTTTCTGGGAACTAGTGTAATCTATTTAAGAAAGAAGTTGCATATGTTTTTAAAATATAATTTCTCTCGTCCCTTAGACACAATCTAGGCCACCTATTTTATAATGACAATGAACTCAGCAACAGCATGCTCTGTGGGTAAGTACTGTGCTATTTTTATTCGATTTCTAACCTGGTAGTGAGACATTCAGTGTTCAGATAATATCACTGAGAGCACAAGAAGGCTTTATTTTTCTTCCTTTCTTGTTCGGTACTATTGAACTATGTAAAAACTGTAGTCTCTGCAAATGGAAATAAAATAACTAATCAAAATTAAAATAAACAGTCCTACCATGGCAGAATGACAATATATCTGCTTTTGTTCCATTTTGTTCTATCTGAAAATAATAGTGATGTCTGTAGACACTAATTAAATACTCCAATCTTTTTCTTTGTTTAAAAATTGTTCTCTTTGGTTTAAATGACAGAATAACTGACCTTTTATGCCTAAAGAATGAAATTTTGCTTTTCATTTTACTAGGTTTACAACACTGAATCACATATTTTCTTGCACACGTCAGCATCTTACTATCTGGCTTAGATTTTGGCTATTTTCCAAAGCACATGGTCTAGTTTAGGAGTCACATTAGACTAAAACAGTTTCCTCATGGAATCGCAGCCAAGTTCACTGCCTAGTTCTTGGTTGCTAAATGTTGATGCTTACTTATCTGTAGATCAGATTACCGTTTAAAACAATGTCCTGGGGAATTATCAGCAAACTTTTCTTTCTGTTATACACTAATATTATCCATGGGAGCCAATTATTGAAAGTGTTGTGAACAGATGGTGCCATGAAGCAATAAGAACTAGTGTTCAATAATGTAACATAATGGGCCAGCACTGTGTATAACAATGTTACAAATCTTCCAGCTATTTAAGACTTGAGGAATAAAAATGATTTATTATTAGAATATCTATTCTATATCTGGATGGACAAGTACGGTTTATCTTTAAAATGCTTTCTTTTTGGATTCTTGCTGTAATTTATGATTATTTTCCTGTCTTGGGAGGAAAGTTATACATGTGTACATGTATACATATGTATGTGTGGAGGGGAGGGTTTATAACACATATTTCTCATTTTTTCTCACTTACTGCCAACAATTAAAGATAAAACTACTATAAACCTACCACAAAATTACTTTAAATCCTATTTTTTTAGCAAGTACTAAATAGAAATTGGTGATCTTCACAGCTCTGAGTAGATGAATTATCCAACCCTTATCTCTTTTGAAACTGTGAAAGAAACAATCATCAAAAAAAAAAATCACAGTTGATGTATATACACATCATTTTCTCTGATTAGTTTAGACAGCGTTCACTAGTTTATGTTCTCCAAATGGTCTGTGAATATTAACTGGCACTTATACCTTTCACCTAGGCCATCTTTTTTAGATGTCTCATGTGGACTGTTTCTCTCTTATTATAGTTTTCCTTAAGGGTCTAAAGGATTCCTAAATTGTTGGCTTTCTGTAGCATTAATAAAAAATAAAGGATAAAACTTTGAAAAGGACAGCCTTCAGAAGGCTTTTAAGTCCATGTTTAGGTAACTTTCATATTTTCCATTTTGAACTTTCCACTTGACTTTGAACCAATGTCTTCAGATGGGCTTAAAGACAAGGGAAAGACTTTCCAAAAAGGTTAGGAATGTATTTCTCATATATATATCCTATGGATTAGAAAGCAACTTTCAAGGACTTTTTGGATAGGATAAATATTTCCATTTCTGGTCAAAATCTAGGAGAGTCAGTAACACAGATATGATGGAAATTTGAAGAAATGCCAATAAATGTTTTTAAACAATTAAAATTTTAGACTGCAGTTCAGGTTATAAATGTTAGGAGTGACAGTTTCATTTTATCCAAATATATTGAGACATCCAGTATTTCTAAAAATGACATTAAGCCATGTCCTTCCATTTTTGTAGAAGTAGTATAATTTCCTTTGCTGCTGGTTTAGATTCAAGTTAGACCTGAAATATACAAAACCCTTTTATAAACTCATGAACTTCTTAAATGTGTTGTGCGGTTATCTATTATACAGTTACATGTTTAATGTTGTATCAGTCCCCCTAGAATACATTTGACTTAAGATTATTTTAGCATCTGCATAACCATGAAATGCTAATCCCTACAAGAGGACTTAGTTTTTCATCTCCCATTAAGTATATAGTGCTTTCAGAAACTACTGCTCTTCTATAGACACAAGAGTCAGGTATTGGGTATTAATTATGCATAAATCTCTGAATTTTAACTGTTATTGTGGATAAGTATTCTACAGCATTAGTGCTTCACTGAACCTCTCATTAAATTATTTAAACTAAGTATTTGAGAATGCAAAGTGAGACCAAAACCTACTGTGACAAATTTATCTTTTGAAATAGTAGCACCTACCACCTCTGACTGGTCTGGACAAATCATTTTCTTGCACTTTTATGTTTTTCTCCTTTTCTCCTCAATTTTGCTACAAGCAGATAAGAAGCAGCTTGAGATTCACTTTAACAAGCAAAATGAGTAGATATTATTGTCTGCAACATGTTACCAATCAAACAAATGAAGATATGTAAGCAGTAATTAATACCTAGCCTATGTGATACAGAATCTTATTGTCTTATCACTTACTAATCCCCATAAGTATTATATGTGTAAAAGCAACTTAAGTTGCCCATCTCCGTTATTTTTTCCTGTTATGATACAAACCACAAATTTTATTTCTGTATACCTTGATGAATATATTCATTGTGTCATGGAGAAACAAATTTTACTATAGCAGGAAATGTGTCTTTTAGCTAAAGCATTTATTTTGCCTGTATTCAGTGAGTTATATTTATATGAGTATATGACCTTTTAAATTTTCTATATCTGATTCAGAAAAAGAAAAAAAATAGTTTGCTCATATTTGAGGCTTCTGCTGTTGAGAAATGGAAAGGGGAAATTTGAACATTTTCTCATGATCCTTCTCATCCTTAGAGTTCCGTGGAACTGAATGCAATGAACAGATAAGATAACTACCACAGAAGATCCAGCTGGGAAGCATATGCTTCAGGCCACTCTTCCAAATCAAAATTAAGATCAGAGAGAAGAAGCAAAGGAGCCTGCTGGGAGATGACTTCAGATTTGGAATGATGCGCAGGCCAGCAGAGGAATGCAAGGAATGTGTTGTGAGACAGGGAAATTTCTTAGGTATACAAAACACTTGGAGGAGCTTTATTTTACTCTTGTTTCTTGGTATAATAAACTCTGGATTTGAGTTTCAGCATGCCAACTTTGAAAAATCCTTCAAAAACAGGGCAAAAGCATAAATGACAGAATGTTGCTTCTGCAAGTAGTGTTTTTTTTTTTCCTTTTTAAAGAGAACAATTTGCACATTGACAGTCTTTTTTCTAAATCAACACCTACAGCCCAGCTTAAGGTACAACCGGGGAAGAATATCGTACTGTAATATGCCCAGAAAAAGACAATAACACCTCCATAAGCAACTTCTCTAACTAAATGTTCTCTGCCACACTCTTGTTCACCATAAAGGAGGCATTTTAGTCAGACAATTTAGTTCTGTATTTGAATGGTTTCAAATTATCCTAGTAATTAAATATGTTTCGGTTTTGGGCAGGATCACAGCAATAAAAATCCAGCCAGTAGGAGAAATGGTTTAATTGGTGTTTGTAAAAGTAAGTGCAAGGAAAGAAATGGAGATGGAAAAGATACATTTTTCATTTAGGTTTGAAAATTCTAAGTACCTTTGCGAATTATAAGTTCCTTTATATCCCATCTCCTGACCCATTGTCTTCATTTGATCTGAACTGTCTTGTGTCTTGCTACAATTTTAAGCTTATGATAATAGAAAGCTGTTAAGTATTCGGTGATATGAAATAACATATATTACATTTATGGGTTTTAATATAAAATAGCATATATTAAATTTATAGTTTTTATGTTCTCTAATTCTCTCCAGCATACATATACATGGAACAGTAAAATCCCGGGGGCATATTACTAATTGTCAAACAGAAAGATGAGAAAATGAGAGGAGTAGTAAAATTTAAGTTGCATGTAAAGAGTGCAATTAATATTGAATTAAAGTTGCCTTGCAAATGCTATTTAGTGTATTTAATACTATTCTATATAGATAAATTACAGAAATAAAAATTACTGTTCGTGAATGTCTCTGAAATTCAAGAATTGAAATATTGTATTATATCGTTTTAATAGATTATTGTCTTCATGTTCTTTTGCATTAAAAAAAGGCATCTTTAAATCAAAAAGTTCACTAAACATTTACAGGTAAAAAAAATGTAAGCTCATTATTTTTTCTCTGTGGAATAACTAGATTTTTGTGGATCATCTTGCCCTGTGCTGCTTTACAAAATTGGCTCAATATACCAATCACTGGAGGGGTAATGTGTCAATATTTTAAGGCTGTTATAAATTTTACATAAACTGTAGCTGTCTCCTTGTGTAGAATAATTTACAACAATATTGCAGTCAAATTGGGAGGAAAAGTCTGGATCTAAATATATAAATTCACTCCTTTTGGGTAGAGTGGTATTTTTACCCTAAAACAATTTCTCAAAGTGAGGCTCTCGCGTGTTTTTTAATACTGTTGGGTTTTTGTTTGTTTGTTTAATTTTTGTTTATTTTGTTTGTTTGTTTTTAAATTCTGGTCAAATTCAGGATTTGATTTTTTCAGGATTGATTCCAGGGGATACTACTAACAATGAAGAGAAGAACGTTACTGTGCCATTGTCTTCTCTACTCTTCACGCGTTGTCTTCTCTAGTCTCATTCTGTCAGTTTATTAAAGTCTTATGAACTTCTCTGTGTTATTTTGACACCCCAGACATTACAGGATGATATTCATTTGTTATGTTTGCTATGTGTTTGCCCACTGAGAGAACCACAGATTGTGTGTGGGCATACTTTCTTGAATTGTGACTGCACAGCTTGTTTGTGGTGGCTCATAGCTATTCCAAGACAAGCTCATGGAGTCACCACTACTAAAAAAATGCCATAGTGAAAATACTCCATTATACTCCCAGCTCCAGAGAAGGTGTGGGATATTGGCTTCCATTTTACTTGCTTCATTTTGAGGTTATTGTGGATATTTGGGAGAAGTGATAGAAAATGATATCATCTTTCTAGATGAAATGTCTGTCTCATTCTTTCTGGCTGTTTCTGTGAATCAGTAAGTAAGTATTCTGAACCACGCTATTTTGGTATCAGGAAACCTACATGTGCAGCATGTACCTCTATCAGAATACAGCTCTTCACAGATTTCCATCATGAGAAGACCATAATTTTATCAAAAAAAAAAAAAAGTAAATTATGAACAAGTTTTGCTGGGCAAGGATCTCAGGATATTAGAGTATACTGATATATATATTTTATGTTCATGGTGTGGACCTCCCGATTTGTACTTTTCTACGTGACATTTACAAAGGACAAGAATGATCTAGCATGTTACACTGAATGAAGAGATGAGATATTTGTACCTCATTTTCTTAACTTTATTGTATATCCCTTCAGGACTCAAACCGTGCACCAGAGGGAAATATTTTGGTTAAGATATTGGGAAGCTTCTACTGATCTGATTCTACAGATCATTAACTTCTAACACTGAAGGCATGATGAAGCAAGCTCTATGAAACTAGATAATTAAACTTGTTTAAGAGAACAAGACAGAAATACAGACATACACTAAAACACTTGAGGGATTTTAGAAAGCAGCTTGGGAAGTTGTTCTGCTCCCTAGCAGATACTTTTCTAAAACAGTTCTCTCAACTCTTTCACTTGAGAACTTGCCTTATAGCTTCATGGCATAGTGGCAGGTCTACCATATTAGGGGATAGAAATCTAATCCCTTCCTAATGGCTGAGAGTTCTCAAATCTGATCTCCCAGGATAAAAATGAGCACAATCAGATATTTTTGTGGTGGTTTCGTCCTCTCTTATAAGAAAAGAGGTATTACAAATGGAAAGTTATAGTAAGAGCATTCAGAATCCATGTCCTACAGGTAGGGTGATTAAGGAATGAAGAATGATTAAATAATCTAGCTTGAAGGAGAAATGGTGTAAGGTGGATATGGCAGAATGTTAGGACTGTCAGGGAGAAGGCAAACGGGGAACAACAGTTCACTGTCTCTTCTGATAGACTAGTGTGTGCAAAGTGCTAAACAAATAGAAGGTGTGTCTGGTGTGTCGGATTCGTTATCAACCCGTGGTGGTTGCCCGTGGTTATAGAGGGAATACTGAGGCCATCCACCTCAGGGTCAAAAGCATTGACACCTATGAGATGATATACCAAATGACATTTATTGAAATACGCTGCTGGTTCTTATAACTTCTGCCCAGGTGGAAGTTGTCTTATGTACCAATCAGGTTCCGGATATCACTTTTTGCCCTAATATGGTTAAACCCTTGCCCTTTTCGTGACATCGCGAGATCCTCCGTCCGTTATTCCTTATCTCTGCTTCTGTCACATGCAACAGGTCTCGTTAGCAGTACGGCTGCAACCCCCACACTGGTGTAGCTAATCTATGGGATTCTCTGTCACAGAACATTATAGGTGCTACAAGTGTATAAGAACCAAAACGTGGTCATTAAGTACATGAATGGAAAAGTAAAAAAGCATTGCCTTTCTACGTGGAGTCCCTGAGCCAGAAACTGCTATAATTATAGCATATATTTTAAGGAGTGCCGTTGGCTTGTTCCCTAGATATCCGCTATAGGCTGTATCACATACACAAAACTGGATTCTGATAGAATATGGCATTCGCATAGATGTTCCTTGTTGTAGAAAATTATTGACTATCTGTAATTTCTGCTGATACCTATCCCTCTCATTTAGGGTTATTTCTCATTTGGAAATGGATTTCTCTGGTCAAAGTTAAATAAGGTTAAAAAAGGACTTCAAAGAAATGAAGTAGCTAGCTTCAGAGGAAGAAGAAGGACTGAATAAAAAGGGATATAGAGGGAAAAAAAAGAAAAAAGTAGAAGTAAGTAATATTGTAAGAGTATGTAGATTTACTAATGGTGGGATTATTCAAAGGATATAGTACACGTTTATGTGTTTGAAGCCTGCACACAAGTTGCGCCAATGTCTGTATATATTGATGTAACTGTAACTGCATGGACGCAAAGGGACAAAAATTGTTCCTAGTTGCTTTTCAGAGAAACTGTTCCTAACAAATGAATACACGCAAGACTTGTTGCGAAATAAAAATGTGATCTAAGATGAATCTATATACCCACTAGAGATTTTGAAAATCTTGCCTAAAAGGAAATGGAACTATTACTTCTTTTGGAAATTTCACTCATAATGTTCACTGCAAGATCTCTTTTGAAAGTAACAATTAGAAATAATACTTTTGCTTTGACACACAACACAATGAACTATAAAAGGGGGTCTTTCCACTTTCCAAAAGATGAGAGGCAGTTTTGTACAAGGATATAATAGGTATCATTTTAATATCAGAAAAGCTATCAATCTCTGTTATATATTCCACATTTCTGAACAGAATCTCTAGCTCTTCACTGATGGAAAATTGAAAGATCTTGCAGAAGATTTGGAAACAGAACAAGACAAGCTGTTCTTGTTTAATCTTTTAGTTGGTTGAACTGTCGTGTTGCACAGTAACATCTTTTGGATAGTTAAATTTCAATGACATTTTGGGAAAGAGATAGGGAAAAATATCCACTATTGTAATTACCGTTTAGCCTCTTTCTCTGAGTTGGCCTATGATTTCACTTTGTCTGTTCTCTGTAAGAGCTTTAGTCAAGGAGGAATGGTGGGTAGGGGTAACTTGTCATTAACTTATTTAAATTTAATAAAAATAAAGAATCCATGTGTTGGTTATTATCTCAATCCTGAATCAGTAAATAATATTTATTTCCTTCTTCTAATGAACAAACACTGGAAGGAGAAAAATTTCAGTGATGGACGCACTCAATTCACTAGACCAACATAGAATAATTAAGTTATATTGATTTCATATGCTGGGGTAAAACAGCTTTGTCTTTTAGTCTTTGAAGGTGGCATTATTCCTAAAATATTTTCAGTTTTATTACAGGAAAAAAAAAAGAAAGAAAAAAAGAAAAATATGGGACAGTGACTAATAGCATACATTTTGGTTGCAATTATGTCTGAACACAAGCAGAATAACACAGAACTAGGAAAAGTCAATATTACGTCCATATATGCTCTTAATCTTATAAACAAGATAAATGAACAAGAAGTTGGAGCTTAGGAGAGTTTTTAAAATGGTTTTTCCTCTTTAGTTCATGTATCATAACCACAGCAACTAAATGATGTTTTTTACAGGTAAACCTCCCTTGATGAGTTTGACTTCCAGACAATGCTTTTAATAAAACAGGTGCTCTTGGTTCCTCAGCTCCTGATTTCTACTTCGTCTTGTGCAACCTGTGATGTTCGCAGATGCAGTTAATATGCAGTTAATGCATCTGTCAATAATATATTTGTTATCATTTTCAGATAATTGCATTGAGAGTGGTCTCATCTAGAATGTGAAGCAGGTATTATTAATGCTATACTTTGCTTCAAGTAGCTAAGATTTCTCAGTAGCAGATGAATGTTTTGGCTTTTCTCTTGACACATATGATTCTTTAGCTTCTGGATTTTCCTGTCAGCTTTCACTCTTCTTACTTTAAATCAAGTCACTCTGCCCTATACAATGTGCCAACTAACAATAATTAATTTTATGGTATATTTGGCAACAGTCGCATGTTGATTCATGACGAGTCTGGTATTTGGTTTATTATGTTGTTTTAAGTTTTACTGCAATTAACAGAACACATACTGCTGAAAGGCTGGTTTTCTGTGCATTTTTTCCTAAATTTACTTGTCTATTCTTGACAGAGGTTTGATGGTTTAAAGATGGATAAACAACCCTATCAAGTGAAAATACACTAATTTAAGACTACTGG
The DNA here is from genome assembly GCA_013389825.1 of Crypturellus undulatus. Lineage (NCBI taxonomy): Eukaryota > Metazoa > Chordata > Aves > Tinamiformes > Tinamidae > Crypturellus > Crypturellus undulatus. The sequence goes on along the minus strand of VWPW01001145.1, from coordinate 365,452 downwards.
GACTACAAGGGTCTACTGGGCCTACAAAAGGATAGAAATAAACAAATAATAAAAATTATTCTCTGATAATACAGAAAATTGCCCATTACTTTTTTTTTTTTTTTTTTTTTACTGGAGTGATATAGATCCATTGATGGCAAAACAGTGACAAATATGACCTTTACAAAAGAGGGAGGATAACTGGTTCTTTTCTTCTTTATGCATATATAAAAACTGTGCAGACTTTACTGATGAAGCCTTTACTTCATTATAGAATGGAATTCCAGAAGAAAACAATTTACTTAATGAACAAAAATTTACTTAATGATTTAGTGAATATTTCCTAACATAAGAAAACTCATTGGATATAAATTCTGAAGCTTGTAAATATTTACTTTCACACTTCAAAAAAAATAATTAGACTTTCAGGGAATGGCTGCACTGTATAGTGTCATGCTCCACAACAGTATCACAGCCAGTTCTTACAATGAAAGTTGTATCCGCACAAACCAATTACCCTTGCAGAGCGTATAAACCCCCCAAAAAGAATAATGTGATTGGATTATCTCTGAAAATTCATTCACAGGCATCTGTGATATAGACTTGCCCTGTGTTAAAAAACAGCCTTTTGATCAGAAATTTTACTTTACTTATTAAAAAAAAAATAGAATGAAGTGTATATTTAGCAAACAAATACAACCCCCCTAAACTACCCCTAACCACTTTCTTTTGAATTTCTTTCCTATAAATGTTAAAGTCAGAGTTCGAAAAAAAGTAGAAAATATAAATCTATATTAATGTAAAATTATATATTTTTCCTAATTTTCTAGTTCAACCTCTAAAATGATAGGGAAAAAAAAACATTCTTGTAAATATTAGTTACCCAGAACTAATGCAAGGGTCCTTCAAGGTATTCTATCCTGTGCTTCAGGAGTCTTTCAGATTAAAAGCAAAATACTGAGATTTGACATTCAAACCAGGATTAGAAGGATATGCAATTCAAAGGCCTTTGGTCTTTGAATTGGCCATGAAGGGTGGCCTAATTCATGCAAAAGGTTCGCAGTGCCAGAAAATGTAGGCTGAGTCATGAGTTTCATCATAAGACCTTGAAGCAAGGACAAGAAATAGCGAGGTGATTTGCTGAGGAGCCAGTGGAGAGTTTCAAGGAGGAAATAACACAGTCTGTGTAATGGCCAACTAAGCTAATTTTTAATGGACTAGAAAGAACATCAGTGCTAACCACAACTATTCCATAGAGCTGAGCTGTGTTCATATTTGCTAGATAAACCTAGGATTTCATAACTATTTCCTGTAGCTTCTTTTATTATTCCCTGAATCTCCTCTAGCTATTCTCTTTGCACAAAGGGGCTCTTCCTTCCATGGTTAAAGTCTGACAGTAATGCACTGGAACACATCAGCATGAAATATGGCTTTTGATTTTTACACATTCTTGATCATATTTTTAAAGTATAGATACTGAAACTACTTTAGGGCATAACTGAAGTGCCCTTTTAAAATGTCCCTGCTGCCTGCATTGTGCTGATGAGCCTGATAGTGATTCTGGCCTAGCTGATATAATAGTATCTTTGCTAGGCTGTAAACGATGCATTTAATGAAGATCCTAAACACTTTACAAAATGTTCTTTCAGGGTTTTCTGATTTTATGAAGTCAGAGTGGGTGTTTTGCTTTTGTTCCCGTTGTGTAATTCTCCCTAACCCCCAAGACTTCATTACCTTATAAATCTTAAAATCTAGAGGCAATTGCTTAAACTGCTTTTTAATGTCCTGACAGCTGTTAATATTATAGATTATTATATGCTGTAAGTAATGTCTTTGCTACATCTTGCTGAAAAAGACAGACAAGATGTGGTGTAAATTCCTCTTGGGAACACATTTGATTGTGTTTCTGAAGCAAGAACATGAGAAAGTCACAGTCACAAAACAGTGCTCATCTAAAAGAACGAGCATCAATGTGTGTAGGTTGGAGAGTCCACGATTACTGAACAGCAAACCTGGGTTACCACAATGAAAGCAAGCAATTTGGGAGCATAAATTTATATTTGGCAAAACCAAATGTTTTATGGTTTGTGTGCAGGTATGCAACAGTACATTAATTATAGAGCTGTGTGTTGGAAGAGCTCTTTCACAACAGGGCCATGGGAGTGAACATTCATACAGTTAGAGAGAAATTCAGTTTGCTATCACTGTCTGCATGCAAAAATTTTAACCATACCACAGTCAATCATCTGAACGGTTTCAGGAAGTATTTTGATGTGTTTGATTAAATATTTTAATGTGTTACAGAGTACAAACAAACACAGAATTGAAATTCATTTAAACCAAATACTAAATATTTAATGTAAAATATGGGAAGGGAGTTTATTACTTTCTTCTGGAATTATATTTTTGGAAACTTTACATTTGAAGTGCCTTGTGGCACTTGGAAAAATGACTCCACAAAGTTTTCCTAATGAATGCCTCATATGTTTTTTCTTGAAATGCAGTCCATTGCCAGCGGCCCATGCGAATTAGATCAGTGGTTTCAACAGCTCCTTTTTTTGGACTTCTACAAGGAGATGCTGAAATATGAAATCTCTATGTAGTTAGTCAGCATACCTACATCCTGAATTTAGGAATATTCCAGGTAAACTCAAAGTGTCCTGCTTCTCCAAGTGGAATGGGAGTAGTTAGGATGACAGAAGCTAGGAAGGGTATCTGTAAACCATTGATATGCTACAACCCCAGACTTACTGTGGACCTCAGGCAGTACTGCTTATTGAGTGAGCAAATTACAGACAAAACAGCTATAACTCTTAAAATCACATTGACTGATATTTTCCATGACAAAAATGTTTAAAAAGTTGAAATGCTTCTATGTTTAGCAAGATTGGCAAAAAACCTATACTTTGTCTGTGCTAGAGGTTTGTCTAGCCCTGTATCTCTTTAAGCAGACAGCAACAGCCTCTTAGTGAAACAGTATAAGATGTAGTTGTAGGGCAGAGCTATTTCTCATTTAAGAATGGCTTTTGACAGGATACCAGTATCACCCAACTCCTTATTCACCCATGTCTAAGGTATTTCAGTGTGTCTCTCCCTAAGTGAGTATATTAAGTATAATTTCTGAAGTGCCTACTCGTTCATTTTGAGATGTTTCTTTCCTACCCCAAAATGTTGTCCAACTTAAAGGAAGATGTATGAACCCAACAAAATAGGCATATCCATGCTCATATCCCTGCTTAAAAAAGGTTAGCAAGACTGTTCCTGTGATTTTCCCATCCTTAATTACTGAGGAAAAAATAAGTCTCAGCACCAGATATAAATTTCAGATGCCTGAGAAGACAGAAGGGGGATCTCAGTCATATGCCTGCCATCCCTCCCAGAGTCTGCCAGCAATGTGCCTATGCTCATGGTGTTTATAAAACAAGGTAATTGATTATTTCGGTGGCAGGTGGCAGTGCTGGTTTCCTGGGAGCTGAGGAGCCCCTCTGCCTGCTGTGCAGCTCTGTGGGACAGGCAGAATGGGACAATTTCTAGGGGCTCTGTTGGTGTTTGCAAATGTAGTTTATACAGTTTGATAACTCTGGGCATGCAGTAGATGGAATTCGGACTTTTTAATTAAGGGAAGTTAAGCTATGTTGAGATTTTCATCAGACTTAAACAGTTGCATGTCAGTCAGAATATTTGGGATTTATTTTTTAGGAGACACTAAGGCACTCCGCCTCACCCCTCTGCCTGCCCCCCCAACAAATCCCTTATTGCTTTATATGATTGTAAGGATGAATGCCACATTGGGATGTGAATTCCAAAATACAGCTTTTATATACACAAAATGCAAAATTAGAGTGCTTTTACTGGTAAATGTATTTCTATTCATAATGAAAAAGGTAGGCATATTTAAGGTTCAATAATATGGAATCATATTTTCAGTGAAACCAAAAAGGTTAGCTGACTGATTTCCATACAGAATATATGCAGGCTATTTTCAAACTGAGATTAGACACAGTTTACCTTTTGCTGACAGTCACTGTTTCCCATGAGCTGTATTAGATAGGAATGTCATTCCTATGCTAATTGGAGAAGAAGACTCATTGTCACAGCACTATATCATGAAATATTTGTATTTATATTTTATTATACATTTTTTTTCAGTTACAAAAAGATGCATGCAATTATACTCATAAATACATCCATTAGTCCTGATAACATATACATCTGCTACAGACTAGGGAAAAGATACAATAATGATAAAACAAAACAAAAAACTGCTAATGTAATTCTGTCATTGTCTCAAAAAGGTTGATGTAGCATTTCTGTAGTTTGCAACTGCTTTATGCATTCATCAGTAGAAATCAGTAAGGTATCTGGAAAATGACTGTTACATGATGTTATTTTCTTTCTGTCTCTCTCTTTGTCCTTTTAACTAATAAATGTAATTTCTCAGAGTGATGGTCCAAATTAATCAGACTGGACCAGTTATTAAGACAGTGATGAAGACCTTAAAACAATCTGACCAAGTCAAGAGGGCTACTAATGAGATGTTGATACTTGTAGCAGCCAGATACTATAACAACCCAAAAATAGGAGAGGAAGCTGCAGAACAATTATTCTGTCCTGAAGATATTTCATAAGGGATGATGTGATGTACAGTCTGTCTGGCCACATTCATGATGAATGTCTTCACAGGAACAAGGGAGGAGAGAGGCATTGGAGCTATGTCCCTAACCTCAGTTAGGGATATAGCCTAAAAGTTCATAATGTTTTTTAAATTTTCTCTTTATATAGAAATCAGGACTTGTCCAGCTGCATTTTCTGAAGTTAGATTTAAAATGAAGCTAACAAGAGGATGAAGAGGAGGAGAGAAAATCAGCAAACCTGTTATGTTAGATGCATTGTATCTTTGATCACTTTTATTTCCTACCATGGAGACATCAGTCTATCCGAATAATATAATAAATATAATGTAATAAATGTAATAAATGTAATAAATGTAATAAATGTAATAAATGTAATAAATGTAATAAATGTAATAAATGTAATAAATGTAATAAATGTAATAAATGTAATGTAATATAATATAATATAATATAATATAAATCCCTTGTAGTGAGCCACAGGGCTCCAAATTTAGGAGAAAGGTGCATACCCCAAAGTCCAATTCTGGACCAGCATTGAGGGACAGTCCTGTCGATATTCATTTTGATTCTTGGTGCATGTTGATCAAATGTAGGTGTAATAGATTAATGGATCATAACTGGATCACAATGGAACAAGCATTAGACATGCTTATTGTTTACTTCCTCTTTTCTCAAACGGAATAGGGCCTTTTTGGTTTTGTAGCTTTGGTTTACTAATACAAGTGATTGAACCAAATAAGGACAAAATATTGTCCTTATTGTCCTTATATAAGGACAAAATAGTGTTGTGAGTGTCCCAAGATGTTTCTGGTAGAAGATATGATAATGCTGATTAACTGAAAATAATAATTTCACTTTTTTTTCATCATTTTCTAGTCTGAATGAGTCAGATTTAGTTTCATAGGGTGTCAATTCATTAAGGCACTGATCTTGCTGATTTTTTTTATTCACTGATATAAATGCAATGCAGAACTAGACACCATTCATTTATAGCTGGCATTTGATTCCATGCTGTCTGATCACCTCTGCTACCCACCTTTCAATATATTAATATTAGAGAAAGATAAATGGAAGCTTGTAGAAGTCATAAAATAGTCTTTGAAATTAATTTAGGTGAATAAGAAATGTCTATGTTTTCAGGAAGTTTCTGACACTCCATTATTATTGCAAAATAGGTGTTAAGTGATTTTTTTCCTTTCTTGAAAAAAAATAGGATTTAGAGAATGAGAAAATTCCAAAACTGCAACCAATTATTTCACTGGAATTGATGTGATGATTGAAAATTTTGGACATCATAAAAAAGAGGAAAAAAAAGACAAAGAAGTCTCAGAAATATTTTATGAGTATTATGACAACCTCTAAGATCATCTTAGCTTGCTAAATGTGTTGTTTGCTTTATTTCTACAACTTTTAACAGGCAAGCATCTGGCTTTGCCAAATGGACAAAATAGATTTTTTTATATATTCTTATGCACGTGTGTTCAAATTAAAATCAGTTATTAAATCATTTTTTCAATTGAATCACATGAAGTTTAATCAGATACAGAACTTGATGAGAAGTAGACTTAGGATGTTGGTGGAGACAGGAATATGTAGCCTTTTCTTTATTAGCTTTCTAATTACTTAGTAAAAAAAAAGTAGAAGAAAGCAGAAATATAAGCAGAAAGCAGAATAAATCATAAAAATAAGGTAGAAGTGAGGTCTGTTGCATTCTCCAGATGTGCATGTAGAGGACAGTATTTTTAAAATGGAAATTTCCCAAATGCGCGAATGCTATTTACAGCCACAACAGATACTGTGGACAGATACAAAGGACAGACAATGGTTTGGACTTGTCTGAGTATTTCAGAGAGTCATTTATAAAGAAGGAACCTTGGAAATCTTCACCTCTGGAGCTGCAGCTGAAAGAGAAGACTGGGGATAGCTGAGAAGGTGTCTGTAACCGAGTTTGTAAAACTACACATTTCCCTCCCAGACCACATTTCAAGCAGGAACATGTTAATAACTTGTTTTTCATCTTCTGTTTGATGGCACCTGGTCCTCTGCTGATCATTCTTGTATTGCACAAGTTTAAATGGCCTCATAAGCTAGTGGTGTACCACAGACATGCTATTTTATGGAAAAAGCATTCTGAAAGCGTTGGAGCTTCTGAAGAGTTTTACCTGTCCCTTGAGGTAAGCATTTAACACAGAGACTTCATCTGTCTATAGCAAAAGAAGACAAAATTTTCTTGTTTCATTACTATAACCAATAAATCATGTTTTTCAGTGTGGACATAATGTCCTATTATTCATCTTTTTGAATGCCTTCTTCCTATATTTTCATATAAGGCCAAACTCTCATATTTCCTACTGCCTCTTTTTCTTTAAAGCACAATAACAATTTCTGGGACAAGTGGGCATATTAAATTTATGTGCCTTTCCAAATAGTACCATATCCTGCAATCAGATACATTATGGGTCATTCAAGGTGAGTCAGCAAATAGAATTTGTCATGAAGCTGTTTACATATGTATGTATACAAATGACAAATACAGAACACTGTGTCAAAAAGCGAGAAAATGCAATCAAGAATTTATATAGCGCCATTACCATTCAAGTGGAAAAAACCTCTGTGAAACAACGAAGTCACCCTGAATCTGTCAGTTAAAAGCAAATACCAGTGCAAGTAATATTATCACTAATATTACTTGTATAAAAGTAGCATCTATCTAAGCAACAATTTTTAGAGTTAGTTATTTGTTGGTATTGAAAAGAAGAGTATTTCCCTCCTGCTTTGTGTCTCCTTGAAGGTGTCTTCTTTTTTATGGGGATGTGCAGTATGAATTGGAATGGCTACAAGCACTGAGTTTGAATACAATTATTTCCTGATTTTCCTTTTAGGGTATAACCTCTAGTCCCATAATACTGTGCATGCCAACAAGTTTAAATTTTTAACCAGAGAAACAGTAGGATCTGCTTTAAGTCTGCAGTGCTCTTTGATCATTTTTATTTATGCATTTCTTCATGCTACTGGGTACCCCACTGTGGCACCACCTGCATCCCTGTGTTTTGGTGTTATGAAAACACAGAACAAACAAACAAAAATCCAGTGTTTCAAAAACTCCACATTCATTGTTTAAAATTCCTGGGTTCAAAGGTAAGAAGAATATCAATGAGGAAGATGCTTACGGAGATGAAAGCTAGATAAAGGTTTCAGCAAGAAATTGCTTGTCTTTTAGTGTCCCTGCTAGGACACTAGGACACTGCTGTCCAAGTGTCTCTGCTATTCACATACAGACTAGGCAAGTCCAGCTCTATAGTACTGGGAGTTCAGCGATGCTCACTCCCAAAAGGATATAGAGTCAAACTTTCTCAAAAAAATAACATTGCAGAGGGAGGGATAAGATTGTCCCTAGGATGAATGGTCAATCAACGAGGTTCCCTCTGTCCAGGGCTGTTGTTATAAATGTATTTGCACAGCACAAGGCAGGGCACATAGANTTGCTTGTCTTTTAGTGTCCCTGCTAGGACACTAGGACACTGCTGTCCAAGTGTCCCTGCTATTCACATACAGACTAGGCAAGTCCAGCTCTATAGTACTGGGAGTTCAGCGATGCTCACTCCAAAAGGATATAGAGTCACACTTTCTCAAAAAAATAACATTGCAGAGGGAGGGATAAGATTGTCCCTAGGATGAATGGTCAATCAACGAGGTTCCCTCTGTCCAGGGCTGTTGTTATAAATGTGTTTGCACAGCACAAGGCAATGTTGCACATAGACCCTAAAGTTAGCTTCATACTCTTAATAGAACTGCAACAGTGTGGCACTCAAATGGTCTAATTTATCTTCCTTTAATAACAAGGGAAAATTTTTCAGCTAAGGGCCACAACAGAATTTGAAGAACAGTCCCACTCTTCTCAACTAGCTGTTTAGGGAGTATTCCAGGGACGACTCCTGTGGACACAATTATTTGGTGGGTACTGCTCTGACTGAGAAAAAAAAGTAACAGCAATGAGAATTTAACTGCACTTGGAATATAGAATCTTGAACAATAAGGATCAAATAAACAAATAAAAATCCCATAAAATAAATTATCAGTGTTACAGCGCAGACACTTGAAAGAATTCAGGACACCCTGTACATATTTCTAGGGAGCTTTAGGAAGCAGTTCATTCTCTTGTTTTGGGCTCAACTAAGAGGAAAGTTTAAGTTCATATTTTTTTCATTTTCACTAAAAAAAGTATAAATAGTTTCAAATGTGTTGCTTTAAAAAATAAATGATTTTTGAGACGTGTTTCTAGTGAATTCCAGGGATTGTGTCAGTTAAACAGAAATGGAGCCCACAGGACAGTAGAAACGTGTTCTGATTCATGAGATTCTTTTTGGGTAGCTTCATCTAAATAAATATTCCCCATAGTAAATGTCATGCTGCTAGCCTACTGTAGGCTCAGATTTGGGGAGAACAAAATGTATGTGAATACATAGATTTAATCTTTTTGATCTAAATTTTTCTGGATCCTTCTATTTTGAGGTGAAAGAATTTTGAATTAATGTGCAACAGAGTTTAGGAACTTCAACAGTTTAAATCCTTGGAAACATTTCATCAACATTTTGTGATCATAAGTCAAAGTAGTAGTTCATACTCTTAAAAACATTGATGGGATTTTTGAATATATCTGAAGGGAACTAAACCACCAAATCCTTTTGGTATTCAACTGGAACTATATTCCCTAGGATCCTGTCTGTATTATTTTATCAGTGACTCCAGTTCATGTGTCTTAAAATTCATAAATTCAGAGGAACTTAAAGGATTTTAAGTGCAGAAGGATTCACAACAGTATCTAGTGTGAGCTTCTGCATATCTTATACAGTAGAATTTCATTCACTTATTCTTTTCTACCCAAATCACTCTTATTTTGCTAACATATAGCCATCTGCTATTTACTTGGAGATATAAAATAATGGAAAATCCAGACTTTGTAGGTAGTGTATGTTTATTGCTTTATCACTGTCTTTGTTTAAAATAAAATATCTTATTTCAGTTAGTTGTAGACTACCTTTAATTTCCAGCCACTTCCAGCAATGTTTTTCTCTGAGATGAAAGACTTCTATTTTAGACTTTTTAATCCCTATGAAGAACATATACAATATGAATAATGTGATCTTATTTTTTATAAAAACAGATGGAAATCCTTCATCCTCTCTCTATAAGCCATTTTCCTCAAGTTTCTACATTATTTTCACTGTTCCTCTAAGCTCTTTCCATACTTCTTTTTTTTTCCCAGAAACCGCAGGAATTCTAGTATCACTTTTGAAAATGTCTTTACTGTGAGGCACTTCTCTTTTACAACCCAAGGAGTGACTATGAAACCTTTCTGTGCCATTGCTTTGCAAGAAGAAAGCAAATTTAGTTTATAAGGAATTTGTTAGCTGGCATAAGCACAATGAATATTACAGTTTACTTCTTTTAACCTAAAAGGGAGAATTTGTTTCGTGTTTCCTGAGCTAGTAAACATTATCCTGTTGGCCTGGAATGTATGCAGATATCACGTTACTGTGCTGTGGCACCAAGTGTCTTAATACTTGTACGATCAACTCACAGAAGCACAATAATCATAGCAATGCTCCCAGTGTTACTGAAACAACAACAGGCAGGTATATGACCATGTGTCGAATCCATATGATGAAGCATAAATAGATTATTTAAAAAGGAGAAGGTTATGAGGGGTGTTTCTTTGGAACTGTTTTTGTAAGACAAAGATTATGATATCCATAATTTCTCCTGTTAGTATGTTATGAACAAAAGAACTTTAATTTTTGTTTTCTAATGAAAGAGCTTCTCTAAATTTAAGCGGTATACAAGTTACTTCATATCTTGTCTAGTTTTTGCTGTGAAAGTGTTCAGCATCACAGTAGTAACTTTAAAGTTTAAGTTACACTAAAAGGGACAAACCCAACAAAGGAACAGGTTCATAACTGACCATGCCTCTCTTCCGCAGTCAATGCCAAGGATTCCATTTGTCCAGTTTCTCTCACCTCCCACAGGGAACTCATGTTGAGATTTTATTTTCTCCTACAAACTCAATATTTTTTCTACAGTCATTTTTTTCTCAGCTACAATTGCATGATAGAAATATATCCTGTAGATAGAAGTCCCATAGAAGTCCCTATGACCTTGTTCCTTGGACTATATTAGGATCTATTCTATGACAGGACCCAGTGCAGTCAGTGATTTAGACTGGAACAAACAACAAGATATCATTATGGGGCCAGTTCTGGGCCTCACAGTACAAGAGGGATGTGGAGCTGCTGGAAAGAGTCCAGTGCAGGGCGACTAGGATGATCAGGGGCCTGGAACATCTGCCCTATGAGGAGAGGCTGAGGGAGCTGGGCCTGTTCAACCTGGAGGAGAGAAGGCTGAGAGGGGACCTGATCAGTGTGTACAAGTACCTCAAGGGAGGCAGTGAGGAGGATGGGGCTGGCCTCTTTTCAGTAGTGGCCACCAACAGAACAAGAGGAAATGGCCACAAATTGAAGCATAAAAAGTTCCACAGAAACTTAAGGAAAAATTTTTTGACAGTGAGGGTGAGAGAGCACTGGAACAGGCTGCCCAGAGAGGTTGTGGAGTCTCCTTCTCTGGAGATCTTCAAGACCCGCTTGGATGCAGCCCTGTGCCCCGTGCTCTAGGTGGCCCTGCGTGTGCAGGGGGGGGGGGCTAGATGACCTCTAGAGGTCCCTTCCAACCTTAGGCATTCCATGATTCTATGATTCTATGATAATAACACCTCAAAAACCCATATGTAGTTTGAAAATCTATTAATAAGGATTTAATACTTATTTCCGAAGTTCTGAATATTGAATATTGAATATTGAAGAATATATATTGAAGAATATATATTGAATATTGAAGAATATTGAACAAGGTCAGGTTTAATATTAATGATTGCAGAACACTGCTAGCAACATCCCTGTTTGGTGATGGTTCACCCAAAGTACCCTTGTCAGGTACTTTGAGAACTGTTGGTTAATCAGTGCTTAATTCATTTAACACATGCTTTATCGATGCTATACAGAGTGTATTTTTAACTTGAAATGTCTGTTGTAAACAGTTAAATGCTTTGCATAAGTCATAGGTTCCTTACATCTGTACATCTCCCCTTATCAGTGAAATAAGAAAATATCACAAAACTATTGAAACTTCAAAGTCTTTGAAAATGGAATATCTCAGAATTGCCACCCTGCCACACAACCTTTGCTCAAAGCCAAAGCATACTAATACAGCACCCATGGCCAGTATATGCTTATGTGAACACGCCTTTTCGTTTATATATGTCAAAATTTCACAGGAATCTCTGTGATTCAATTAAAGCAGTCTTCCAGTGAAAAATCTTTATAATCTTGCCTTGACTCTATGTGTTAGTTACTTGTGAAAATAAAAGTATGAAAAAAATGCAATCAAGACCTTAGGAATGAACAGATTAAATGTCAAACTGACACTTCCTATTCGACAGGGACTCTGCTAAGAAAATATGACTCTTCCAGTGAATTCAACTTTTGAAGTTGAATAATTACATTTTGTTTTGTTTTGCATTTATTTGTTTGTTAGTTTTTGTTTTGACAATAGTAAGAATCAAATGGCCTTCAAGATAGTTATCTAGATTGTTGCTCGTCTTCTCTAGCCTTTACCATGTGACAATTGGCCTGAAGATAATTTTGTAGGTACCACCTATAGGGAAATGGAGGATTCATCCTACCATAAAAAGAATTGTTCTTTGAATTCATCTTTTCTACTTCTAAGAGACACGTAACCAATTAAATGTTAAGAATTTGTGAGATTATTCCTATCCCCTAGTATGAATTATTACATGTTACCTTTAAAGAAGTGCAAAGACCTCCTTAAAAATCAGATTTATGTATTATTATTTCACATTACATTACAGTGTATTGACTTATTAGTCATAGCCAACTAACAGAGAAATAATTTCTCTAAGATGCTGCCATGTACTTTCTAGGTAAGAACTTATCCAATTTAAATAAAGACCATCCCTGTTTACTCAGACCTCCAGATGCAGATAGGGGATTACAATACATTACTTAATACCAAATACATCAATGTAAATACAAAATCATAAAATATAAAACAATACATATCTTCTCAAATAAACATTTTGCATCTATTATGATTAACAGCCATACCACTGAGTGTTCATATCTAATCTAACATAGTAATAATCTGCATCTATCTAATGTAGCATGCTAATCATTTTTATTTCTAGAAAGATGGAATATCAAATGGGACACATTGGATTGGATTTGGACACTGAGAGACATTTTCTCTTCACATCTATTACCATGTAAACACTGTGGCTGTTATTATATCATTTGAAAACGGGAGATGGAATTATCATTCATTTCAGTTTCAGTGTTGTTCTACCCCAGATATGCTGTGCCCTCCTTAAGAAAACCACTGATCTAGTTCTATCCATGAATAGCACATTAATCAACAAAGAATAGAGAAACATATTTTGATATGTTTTGGGTTCCAGTGTGGGGCAGAAGATGAACATTTGAACTGGGAGAAAGTGAACGACTGACTACATGCACCAGTAATGCTTGTGTCAAGGCTTTGACAAGTCATTTGTTGGAAAACCTATTTTACTCATTGCAGTCTAAACTTAACAGATGTGCCACCCAGGGATGTGCCATCTCCCTTGCAGCATACCAATTAAAGGCAGTCACTGGTGGTGAAAGTAGCTCTTTTAATCTTATTAAAAAAGTGGCATACAATATAATTTCCTTTGTGGGAATGTCTGAATGCATTTTATCTGCTGCAAAAGAGAAACACCATATTTGAACAAGCTAGACAAAAAATCTGTCAGGCTCCCTGTGACTTTCAACTAGCTATATATTTTTTTCTCCCTGGTGGAGTTTACACATTTTCAGTCAGATGGATGGTAGTTTGGGCGTCTGTGTCCCCCATATTCAAGCTGTAATACTATTATTGATTTCAGGTTAATCATATTTTGGTTTGATAACTATGAAATATGTGTCAGAGAGTTCCTTAAATAGGAAGTTCAATTTGTTCTTATTCTCTTATTTGTCTTGATTCTTAATTAGATGCATGAAATACAGGTATTATGGGGGAATATTGATCTAGAATTTAGATGCCTACTTGCACGAGGCTACAAAATGCTATGCTGTGCTGCTTTGGGTAGATCATGATTCTTTTTTAGTCCTTGGAGACTGCAAATATAGCGTCTCAGCTGAGAAATTTTCTTATCTTCCTCTGCTATGACCTTCTACAGAAGAGATGGTGTCTTGCACCAATAATTGTAGTCAACAATTCAGTGAATGGATAGATCACACTCTTGAAGCACCTTCAATTAGTATTTCTTTTTGTTCAATTAGGTATGTAGGAACTAGGAACAGGTTGCCCAAAGAGGTTGGGAACATCTGTCCTTGGAGTGTTTTGAGATGTGATCAGACATGAACCTGGCCTGATTCAATCTGCTCTGGACCAGGCAGTCAGACTAGCAGACTTTCAGAGGTCCTTTCCAATCTAAATATCTCAATGATTACCAGCCGATTTGGAGAATGGTTTGACTACTAAAGTACAGTAGCCAAACAAGTCTGGGAGGAGTATATTGTAAGACTTTTTCAGTGTCCTGCTTGAACCTCCATTTAGTGAGAATTAAGTCTTCAGTGACTTAATTCAGATGATTTTGCATTCAGGGATTATGTTTTGTGGAGTAGAGGAGAATGGGAGGGGAGGAGGGGAAGCAGGAGAGAAGTGTTTTCAACTCATGGTGAAAAGTATTGAAAAATTGGATGAGAGTCTGCTGAACTTGGCAGATTTAACCTCTGTCAGGTTAGTGTAAGCAGTAAAATCAGCAGGGCATATACTGCTTGGTACTTTTATTAACAGGTCCTGATTCTTAGCAGTTATTGAAGCTGAACCAATAAAATTGGCTACATTCATTATTTAGTCACTGGTTGTTCATATCATTGATGTTGCACTCACTTCACTTGCATTATTGTCTGCACTATATTTATTCTTTCACCATGTTTGTTACTTCTGATATGCCTCTTCTGGGTTCTGGATTCTTGTTCTTTGGCCAAAGTATCCTTTTATTGAAGTCAATTAACTTTTTATCCTGATCCTGATTTCACTGGGAACAGACAAAGAACAATCATAAAAGCTATTCTGAAAGTGCTTCCTGTTGAGTCTAAATGACTAATATCACTCCCAGCATGACACACATAATAAATTATTATCTTTCCTTGGTCTTTAAACACTGTTAACGTTTGTATACCAGCATTATGCAACTTTCCCTCAAAGACTGAAATCCCTTAACAATAGTTTCACATGCTCTGAGGTTTGTTGCCTTTCCTGATCATTCTGTCCTTAAATACCAATAGTAATTTTTTATCTCTTCTTTTCCATACATTCTCCCAATTCTCCCAGATTCTCTGCCACAAGGAATTACTCAGGAATACACACAGTATTATAGATGCAGCTACCTGCCATACTGCACATAGTGGCAGTACCCCAACATTATTCCATTCCACTCCAATCTTTTCCCTTATAAACTAGCAGTGTCATGCAAACCTAAATACTAGTGCTGATTAAGCCCACACACTAGGATTAGGGTCAGTTCTATTACTATTGGGCGAATGACTGAATTATACCTGCCATGACTTCACTGGTTGTAAAAGATGAGACTGTAGCATGCTTGATTGTACACCAGTGAATTTAATAGGCTTTTTGGCACTGATTTCAATGAGAACAGAAGTAAGTTGTATTATCCCCACTTACAGCACTCCTCTAACTATGTAGCTGAAAAGATGTTGTTGATTGCTTCGTTTTATTGCAAGTTAAAATGAGATATCCCCCTCATTTCTGAGGTTTCTGTCAATGAGATGATTCCTATGTTTCTGTTTCTTTCTGAGAATATGCATCCTGGATTATGCTTTCATAGGCATAATATTTGTAGTGAGTTGGCAGGTTGAGACCTGTGGTTCATGCAATTCATTGTCCTGCCTTTCCCATAAACCAGTAGAGGAAAGGGAGAAAATTACTAAGAATGTATGGTGTAAACTGTCAGGTAGGAACATTTATTTCTGATCCTTGCTTTTATTTTTTTTAAAAAAGTGAGTCAAAATTTTTAAAATCATACATCCATTAGTATTTGACTTTTGTCTACTTTTGTATTTATAATGAAAGCTGCGTGAATCCTTCCGATCCTGTTTTGAACAGCTTTCAGATGGACTCTCCCAACGGTGCACCTTACAATGAATTCAGGGTGAATTTCCAAACTCCATAACAGTCGGTGTGCACTCAGGCAGGAGAAAGACCATCTGTAAAAACTGTATTTATACTTCCTCGAAAATTGTCAGGTAGTATGTGGAGGATTTTATAGACTATGTCTATACATATCTATAAAAAACATACATATCTATAAAAAACAAATCACATACTGTTCTCTGGCTCTGAGAACAAATTACTTGCATACTTTAGAGGGAAGTCCTCTTCCCTCCAAAACAGCGAGGACTAACAGAAATAATCTTGGGTAATTTCTATCCGCAATGTGTTCTCTGGCCTTACTTCCTAATGTTATGCTTAAAATTAGTCAAGATTGAGACAAGCATTAAGAGCAGTAGGAATGTTACAGTGTGGATCATCCTAGGGCAGCACATGATATGCCTCTGTTTACTAGATTATTAGGGAAGAAAAAGAGAGAGATAAATCAAACCATAGAATCTCTTTAGGTATTGGTCCCTGCTAAGTCGAAATGTCATGCTCACTGTCAATGGTCTAGAAGCCACATTCAGGATATTGTGTATACCATGACTATTGTAAGTATTGTTTACAGTGTGCATATGAATGAATATTGTCACAGAGCAGAAAGCAAAAATGTAACTGTAGCTTCCTGATGACAAAGAATTATTTGCTGAGTTCCATCACTTCTGAAATGTCTGACATACATACGACCTAAAGCTCCCTTAATGTTTCAAACCAATATCCTCAGAGATATACTAAAATAAAGAGTATTTCTGATCACTTTTGTGCAGAATGAAAAAGAAAGCAAAACAAAAGAAGTCTGGGGGAATCAGTGATTTATTTCTGGATGTAAAGTCTACCCGTATTGAGTAGCGGATTAATTGTAATCTGCCGTTGATGAAACTGTTCTCAGTTTTCCAAAAATGTCTACTCATTTTTAACAAAGCCTGATATCTTCTGTCTGCCAAAGTAGACAGAGTTTGCTCCATAAGGAATTACTTGAATGTTGACAGTGTTAGTGAGAGACCTGTTTTTTGATTTTGCTCTTAAGTAGCTATTTTGTTCAGTGATGAATCACCATGCAGTCTAGGCTAATTTAATTTATGCTTTTTGTACTTTGCGTCTCTGTCTTTCAAGAGAGATCAACAATGCTACTTCCTGAGAGAATGAATTTAATACTTGCATTTCAGTCAGAAAAGGTAGCAGGGTTCCAGTTGCGGGCTAAATATACATATACTCTATTAAGGAATCACAGCTTCACGAAAAGAAGATGAAGATATTCTTAAAAAGGTGCAAAAATGGGGAGTGACTTGTGTTCATGGCACCATCTTCTTTCACAAAGAGAGAAAGCAGGGAGTGGAAGTGACTGGAGTTCCTTCTCAGTGCTTTTCTGAAAGGCAGCTTATGAGGTAGCTAATGCAGACTGCAAGTCTTCGGCTTTTTATAACAATTCTGCATTGCAGAAGTACAGCACAAAATATCTGGATATTGCTATGGTCACTGAAAATCTCCCCCTGATGTTACATACCAGAAATACTTCTGAGGAAAATGCATGGGTCTTTGACATAATCCATAAGGACAAAACACGGTATTCAAGGAGATCCAGAATATCACTCTATGTTTTCTAAAGTATGAGATCCATTATCATTATTTTTGATTTATAAACTATTAAATTGAAAACAGCATTATTACATTATATATATATGTATATACTTTTTTTCAGAGTTTCTTTTACCAGTAAATGAGAAGACCAGTTTTTTAAATCATTTATCAATGCATCTATGGACATGCTGTTTTTTGATTAGGGTTCATGCATTAGGAACTGAAACCACTAAAAAAAATCACTAAAAAAAAAGGAGAGAGAAAAAAGAGAATAAAATGTAGATAAGATGTTCAGTAATACTTTTTTTTTGGTTTTGCAAGAACACATTGACATCTCCCAAAGCGTTTCCACTATGTCAATGCATAATAGAAGTGACAGCATTTTCTGGAGTGAGCTTTTCAGATTTGTGGCTCTTTTAATAGATGTGAAAAATAATAACTCGTGTTTCCCCCTACACTTCTATAAACGTATGAATATCTTGATAAATTAAACAAAAGTAAACATGTCCTGATACCAATGATAAGGTACATGAGCTACTGGGTAAATGTTACCAGAGAATGATATTCTCTTAAAGAGGTACTATGCAAAGTGGAGGAAGATGTTCTTGATTTATAATGCTTTAAATATATACATATATATAATGTACATAAATATATATAGAATATACACCCATATAAAACACACACATACAATTCTAGATGATTGAAGTTCCCTTTATGGCTCCAAAAGGTAGTGGGAGTCATGGAGGAAAACAGGAGGCATTCAAAAGCCACTTGTTGAAATCATCATGCATTTGTGTAAAACAGGTTGAAAGTGAAGCATGTGCTACACGTGCAGATGAGTGGGAAAGTGTAGGACTATAACTTTCTTTTGAAGAGCAGTAGTATTTCAGAAAGAATTTTTCAGAATGCATGTAGCTAAAAAGAAAAATAAAGCCTATTCCTAACCCCCTGTTGTACCTCCAGATTCATGGACAATCACGTATTGGCTTAACTTTGCACACTGTGAGCATATTGAGTGACTCTGTGGGACTATTCCCAGTGTGTAAAATGAAACATATGGATGAAATTTTGGCAAGATTTGAACTTAGATATTAAGTTTGCAACCCATTTTGCAGAAGACCGATGGAGGAGCTAATTTGACTGGTGTCAAACTCTTTTTAGCTAAAAGTAAATACGTAGCCTAGTGACTGCAAAATATGACATGAGCATTCTAAAAAGCCTGTCAATGCATTGAAAGAGTGAGAGCAGATTTCTCCTTTGCACATTGTATATGTTCTGCAGTGGATAGTTACTGATGGCTTTTTGCTGCTCTACTAGCCTTTCAATATATAAAATGTTGAGAACCACTGAGTTGGCATTGCCTGCTTTAACTGGCACATGGATAGACTGCTTCTTTCTAGCAGTTCTAGGAGAATGCTATGGGCTTTGTGCTGAGTAAAATGGGTGCAGTTATTTTAGTAAATGCAGAAATTGCTAGCACCATCTATTGGTTAAAAATGTAAAAATTAAAACTATTTTCACAAAATATGCATATGCTCAGATTAGACTGATTGAATAAATGACTGCTCTTGTTTTAATTATTTTAAATGTCATTAAAATATATGTAAATATATCTTTTTATAACCAGACAATTTGGCTGATGTGTGCATCTTATTGAAGGCACTCGTGACTTTAAAAATGTTCACTGTTTTGTATAAAGTCCCAGTAAATATCCAAAAGCAGCCTTTTATTCATTTGCTCAAAAAGGTAACCAAATTGTGAGACTAGATAGAACCTCAGCTCTAACCTAGATTAATAAAATAAATAAATCAGCATTAGCGTACAGGTAGTCTGTTGGGATTGACTAGTATATCTAGTCTATTATTCAAATATTCTCCTTTTCCCTAACAAAGACAACAGAATCTAGGAAGAGAAGGAGTTTATTGCCTCTAGGAATGAAGAAAGGGCTTTTGAGTAGTGTTTGTCCTTGTGTTAGAGAGTTCTGTCACAATATAATCATCTAGCCCATACGTGAGCCAGCTCCTACTCTAACTGTTTTTACACATTGACTCAACCTCTGCAGTAATAAAGCTAAGCGAAGGACTTGACAGACTTGACAGGTTAGACACATGTTGATCTGCTCTTAATATGATGGTATATTGACTTCTCTGTGATCTTTGAGGAAGGCAAGGAAAGCGCAGCATGTTTCTGAAGTGATTGCCAATGGCTAAGGCAGATTTCTAGCAAAAAATATCTGGAGCTCTCTTATACTATTGTACATCTGTACATTTCTTCACATATTGCTTCCTCTGATTCAAGGCCTTTTATTTTTAAATTAAATTTGACTGCTATATAGATTTGATGTTGTGAAAGGTGAATATACGTGACAGAATATGGTGGAACATCCACAGCTAGATTTTTTTTATACCTTTCTATTTTACACAACTGCACATGGAGGCTCTCCACAAGCTAGTGGTTATCTTGTGAGACAAGACACAAGAGGTAACGACATGACATTTTCTTTCTGATCTTCAGTTTATCTCAGCATGAGCTGTTTTGTATTTCCCTATTTTGGACAGTCTTCAATTCATCCTGGTAAAGTCACTTTCAGAAAGAGATCCATCCCTTGCGAGATTGCCAAAATAATGGTGAGTCCCAAGCTGAGGCTAAAGATAATATTTGAATTGTTTTTATGAAGCATTTAATTATGTCTGAAATTCTGATGGAAGGTCAGGATACATGGAAGCAGAGAAGTATTCAGACTAAGTTTTTAATATATTGTCAGTTACAGTAATCACCAGGGTAGCTGAGGAAAGAAGCTATTCTGATTCCCCGTATAACAATGGGTAGGATGCATTGATTTCTTCACCTTGAACCTAACTTAACTCAGCTATTCCTCTTTCCTCAAGAAAATCATGACAGAGGTATAATTTAGAAAGTGTTTGGAGGAAAGTTTCGGAAAGTTTTATAAGGAATGTGCTCCTTCACGGTGATCTCCAGAGGAATATCCCTTAGTTTAAAGGATGTGTTGAATAAGGAAGCTCTGAGAACTGGACTCCACCGCTGTGCGGCTCCATTTTTTGGGGCAGGTCAACTCCAGCGGTCTCTACGCTTGCATCCTGATTCACAGCCCCTCAGTCTCTGGCTGTTTCTCTGGCTATGCTGTAATGGGAATCAGGGAAATAAGCAGCTCAAAACCAATTCTAGAAAGAAAAGGATTATTGTCAACCTGGATCAGCTTACTGTGAGAACTGTTTTTCAATCATACTGTTTAGTGGTCATACAGGAAGGATAGGGATGCTTTCCATGGCTTTGTTATTAACGTTTGTGTTTTGTGGAGTTGCATGTTAATTTATTTTAAAGGCAGCAGAGTGGAAGTACAACAACAGAGCTATATGCTCTCCAAAATCTAGAAACAATTCTGTCTGAACTGGCTTCTAATCTTTTTCTTTAACCCTCCACCTTCCTTACGCTCTTTGAAAAATAAATCATCTGCAAATGGTGCAATCTGTGTGTGAAACCCCATGCATTCTCTTCTCCTCAGCAAATTGTGCTCTGGGCTCAGACATATTTTTTTATCTGTGGAATGACTGTTGGCCTCAAAGTTGGGGGCAAGTAATCACAGGGGATACAGCAGAACATGCAAGAATTCTCAAGCTAGCTCTGAATTAGTTGGAAGACAAGGATAGCCTCATTAGCAAGTCAAATACTTTAATGTTTCCAGATAGGTATGATAATAGCAAGGTAGTATGCTAATGTGGCTGGCATAGGTATCTGCACCATTGCAGGTAACACATGGCCTTGTATTGTTCATATCCCATAAGACAACCAGCCTATGCTGCATGCCATGGCCTTGACAGGGAACACCAACATTAGGAAGTCTGCCTGGATAGAATTTTAGTCGGGGCCAGCAGGAAGCAGGGAGGAAATTGACAGTCCCTATGGGCCTTCTAGCTGGTAGTGGTTTTGGAAATATTGTGTAAAAGCATGCTATACAAATAACTTTTCAGTTCCTAGAAGGAGCTTTGGGCCAACTTTCATAAACTTTCCCCTTAGGTCAAGAAGGAGAATCTGAACATAATAAAACCTAAAGTAAGGCAGTTTATATTCATTATGGAAATATTTGTGTCATGTTTCCTTGCAGAAACAGCATTTTTCATTTTTTTCATGTCTGAGCCAGCTTCAGACAAGAAGAAAGCTTTAGCTGGAGGGGGTCCTCTTTAGAAGATATTTCAAAAACCCTAAAACAAAAATAAACTATGAAAAATAATGAGTTTTTGATCCCAGATCTCAGGAAACCTTGTGGAGAAACTTTTGCAACATTATAATCTAATGAGAACGTTGTTTTCCCTCCTGAGAATCAATATCACCTTGTTTATCTCTGGAAAAGTCTCAGGAGTTGGTTACAGTCCTCATTGACCTTTCTTGCTACATCATCTTCCTCACTCAAAAAATCTCTGCAGCTGCACCATCTCCTAAAAGAACTGTCAACAGCATAAGTAAGTTTGAAAAGCTGTTTGGGGTCTTTCAAGACTTCTTACTGTGCATAAGCATTTTCTTTACCCTGCTCTACTTAGTGTGTTCCAGGCAAAGCCAGTTTTGCGGCAAATCTCAAATTGAGATACCTCTTTCCTATAGCTACTAGAAGATTAAATTTTGTTGTCTTGAAATAAAAGGTTCAGAGATTTGAAATTCTAATTTGGAAGTAGCCAACAAGATAAGTCACACTTCATTAAATAAATGAAGATGTTATTTCTTAATCAGTTACGTGTATTACAAAATCCAATTAGAAGTAAAGACCAAAAATTGCCATGTGAAAAGTTGTACAGAAATGTTATAAGCTAAGCGCAGAGAGCAGAGAGGCATGTTTAACCTTACAAATGGGAATGAATCTTGATTTTGGTTGCAAAGATAGATAAAATTGCACTTTCACTTACTGGAACAGTTAAAAAAAAAAACAAAAAAAACTTCACTTTTTACAAAACAGAAAAATTGTATTGCACCTATTTCCACTTTTCCCCTTGCTGAAACTGAGCATAGTAGCTAGAAAGAGTCCTTCTAATACAGCAGTAAACTAAAATGAAACTCTTTCATGTTTGGAAAATAATTTTACAATCACACTGCTAAACCACTAGAAAGGATAGAATCAGGTCAGTCTTACACAGTATGTGAAAAAGTCTTAACACAATGTGTATCCTAGATTAATGAGATGAGCCATGAAGTGAACTCTTCCATGGGGACTCTGAGGACTCCATGGGGAATACGGTTGAGGAAACATTTTTATCCAAAATCCTGTTTTCTTGCTCTTCTTGCTCTTATCCATTCTTATAGCATTGTCTTATAGATGTCTTATGGAAATTCTTTAGTCTTATCCTGCTTCCAAAAGGTGAACCTGGCAATACTTTATTTTATTATTTATAAGAAAAAGGGTATGTCTTTGTGGTGTTTACATATTTCATTCCTTCTTACATATTTCTGCCTTCTTAGTACTGTCTCTCTACCGTTGTTTCTTTTTATTTTTATTTTTTCTCTCCCAATTGATAATTCTGAAATGATTTATTTTCTAAGGGAACAGAAAACATACTGTTTCCCCACAGCACAGATTGTGCTTGACTAAGCTACATTCAAACAAATAGGAAGTGAGGAATAAAGGACTTAAAGTACATTGTTTTTCAGACTGATGTCAGAGTCTGGTTTTGTAGTGACTCTGCATGCAGAATACTCATTAACTGCACTGCTACTACAGAATGCTTATACAAATGTCCGCCTGGTTAAAACCCCGAATGGGATGTTGATATACCTGTCATTTTAAAATGACCTTCATCTTAAATCTGTTTTGTTCTGTGATCACTGCTGTGCCTGACATTTTTTCTAATACGCTAGGTAAAGATCTCTTGTTTCTCCAGAACAGGAAAGCTCCATCAGCAGTAGAGTATAGATCCAATGGAGGTGACTTTCAAGTGCAGGATATACATCACTTTATCATATTGGAGTATAATTTGGGTGGATTATAGTATCAAGAGCCTGCCAAACTGCCAGAGAGGGAAGAAAGTGATTTCCCTGACGATCTCTTCTCTTCTTGCTTCCCGTTTCAGAGATCATTTATATGATGGCCTAACGGTCCTACTTTGGGAGTCTGTCTCAGCCTAAAGTCTACCATGTTTCTTCAGAAGTTCCTAAAAGTACCATTGAAAAGAAACATAATGAGTCTTCAGAAGAGTATCCCACAAAAAAAAAGGTGTTATGAAGGCTCTAGAAAATACTTAAATGAAAAAAGTGTTCCAGGCTACCACTTGCTGAANTGGATTATAGTATCAAGAGCCTGCCAAACTGCCAGAGAGGGAAGAAAGTGATTTCCCTGACGATCTCTTCTCTTCTTGCTTCCCGTTTCAGAGATCATTTGTATGATGGCCTAATGGTCCTACTGTGGGAGTCTGTCTCAGCCTAAAGTCTACCATGTTTCTTCAGAAGTTCCTAAAAGTACCATTGAAAAGAAATATAATGAGTCTTCAGAAGAGTATCCTACAAAAAAAGGGTGTTATGAAGGCTCTAGAAAATACTTAAATGAAAAAAGTGTTGCAGGCTTGCTGAAAAGAACACTGAGACAACTTTTAATAACAATGTAATTTTAAAGGAATAAAACAAGGTACTAGAAAGCCCTTGAATCCATTGGGAAATGGCATAATAGGCAGCAAATGCTGAAAGCTGATAATCTCTTCATTCAAATCAGAAAGCACATATGTATTTTTAATATGCAAGGTGAATGACAGATGAAAAAAGTGATCAAGGATTTTTCATCTTTCAATGACTTCAGATCAAATGAATTACAATTTGAAGAGGTGTACTTTAACCAAACAGAAGCTAATGCATTCACTGTGGACAGACTAGTAGAAATTCTAGTGATTGTGTCTATTCTCAGACACAAAAATTACTAATCAAATATCTTCCTGCAGTCAGGCACATGCAATCTTCAGTTCACAAATGCCTGTCCCTTGCAGCTTACATGCATGCTATTCTCACTTAAACCACAGTTCAGCATGAGTGCTAGATGATACTTCAGTAAGCCATATCAGACAATACACTAGGCCATCCAAAGGGTTTAATAGGTTGTTGGTCCTTATCACGTAAGCCGAATT
Organism: Crypturellus undulatus; assembly: GCA_013389825.1. NCBI lineage: Eukaryota > Metazoa > Chordata > Aves > Tinamiformes > Tinamidae > Crypturellus > Crypturellus undulatus. The sequence goes on along the minus strand of VWPW01001145.1, from coordinate 340,857 downwards.
AAAAAAAAAAAAAAGCGGGATTAACTGAATATTATTTATCCAAAACTTGGAATATGCTAAAAGTACCTCATTATCTGCTTCAATGTCTCAGTTAACCTGGCCTTTCTTAATTTTCATCTGTGTTGCCCTGGGAAGTGTCTTTGATTTCTCTCTTTAATGCAGTATCTCTCTCTTCACATGCTCACTCTCCACTGGTGCTGTTAGGATCTTCTTTGTCTTTGTATGGGCTGGAAAGTTTAAATCTTTTTCATCTGCACTTCAGGGGGACTTTTCCCTTAGATTTTCAATTATGAATCTCTTCCATGGTTGACACCAATTATCACAGCTTATCTCTCACCTATCAGTCTCTGCCAAGGGATTTGAGGTATCACATTCAAACAGAAATACAAAACTGCTTTTTGAGGGGCTCAACCTCTCTCTCCATTTCTAACATTTTCCAATTTCCATTCTCTAATTAGTATGTTCTTAGTTCTTCAGGTTGAATTGTCCCTGTTGATAGCATTTCCAAAATGATGACAAAATGTATGATTCATATATCTCAAGAATCAGTTATTACCTAAGGAACTTATCAATGATGGATGACTGGTGATCCTATAGTATAAAGAATATATGGAACATAACTATATGTATAAAAATTAAATGGAATAAAGAAACAGAACAAAATATTTAGAAATGATCTGTTAACTATGCAAAGTAACTTTGCACTTGCTGTTCACACTAGCAACTTCAGATTTGACACATTATATGGAAAATCTGAATTGGAAGATCAAATATCCTTAAACTATGAGAGAAACAATTAGAATTGTCTTGTTTTGCAGAATGGTAGAGTGGGACCTGGTGTCTCCTGGTGGGACAATGCAGCTCTATTTCACCATCTCTTTAGGCTATGAACAAGCTGTCAATGCTTCTTATGTTCTGGACCCATACCGTTTTGCCAGCCCTTATATTTAATTTTGATAGTGTTTTGTTTCTTTTAACTCTTTCTACTTCTATTTCTCTTTCTTTGATTTTTCTTCCTCTTTTTTTTTTCTCTTTTTCTTTCTGTTTTCTTTGTATCAAAGATGCTCCTTTACACACCAAATTTTTTCATTGGTTTTAAGAAGTTACCCAGATATTTTGGAAAGGTGAATACCAACATATCTGGCAGAACTATGCAAATTTCTTATTGATGTGACCTTTTTTTTTTTTTTTTTGGAAGGATTTTGTGGCCTCTATATATCGATTTTGGACAGTCTGCAATCTAACCTCTTTGCCTCTTTGCAAATATTCCTCCTTGATTGACAGCATTGTGTCTCAGGAGACACTGGGAGCTGTAGTCTCTTACTTAAGAGTTTTCCTCCCCTGTCATCTCAAATGTCATTTCTGAAACATTTATCACAAGACACTGTCATTGGACAAATAATGGGGCTGCGTGATAGTAGCTCAGATATACACAGCCTCTCTGCTGCGGTGACAGGTCCTGCTGTTGGCTACTTGAGATAATAGGAGAGTTCAGATCTGTCAATAGATGCGGACGGAAGGACACAGGACACCGTGTGAAATGGCACTGCGCATGCTCAGTGGGGACAGGACGGCTGTCAGTGTGCAATAAGTGCAGATTGCAGCAGAGATAGTGCTCCTTGGGAAATGATAACATTTGTTGAAAGGGCAAGAGAGAGATCTGCTCACAGAACTTGCATGCAGTTAGATGTGCATGAGCACAGTGCACGCATTATAACAATTGTCTACTTTTTTTACAAGAGAAACTGCTTCATTTGCAAACATTGCAAAGTTTTCTACAGTATTTCTTAAATTGTTGCTTGTACTTTTTATAATGAAATTTCCCTGTCAAAGTAATTATTTTCCACTCCAGTATTGCTCTTAATTTTGTCCTTACTCCAAAGGAATAACTAGGAAAGGGTAAAAAGGGAGAGAGGGGGCTTTCCAAAAACAACTAAGAATGTAAGTCACTTTGGGGAGATTTTCAAAGACACTGTGAAGCATAAAGAACTCCCCCATGGCTCATTCCCACAGTAATGAAAGGAAGTTAAGTCTCTGTGCCTGAAGGATTTGTCTTGATTTTCACTGAAACTTGAGCTCCAAAAATCGCACAATATCAGTCTTATTTTTATAGCATTTAGGAGCACTTTGGGCATTCCACAATAAAAAAAAAAAAGATACACTATCCTATCCCGAAACAGTCCATGATCTGGATTTTGCTGTGATGTGACAAACAAGGAAAATTGACAAGAACAGAGATGATGGCATGAGAAAATGAGAAAACACCACAATCCATCAAGACAACACATCTAACTTAATTTCAGCAGCATATTGTCCTCATCCTGAAGTCCTGAGGTGTTACTCTTGTTTGCTACAAGCTGTGTTGTCATTTATCTTCAAGAATGGTATTTTTCCTTCTTTGCAAATAAACACATATGTTTCATACAGCTAATTAATAGGAGAAAAAAAAAGAAAGGATATAGAACACTGAGAAAGCAGTAAATCTGAAGTGGATAGAATTAGTAGTTAAGAGTTATGATTTTTAAATTCTTCTACTTTTTGACTTTTAATTTTTTTTGACTTTTTATAGTGCTGTTTTTCTGGTGCTTTCTTCTTCTTTTTTTTTTTTTTTTTTTTTTTTNTACTATACTTGTAAGTAAAAAGATACAAAGAAGATAGTCCCAAGCTTATTAAATCAGAGAGTACTTTTCTACACCTTAATGTTTATAGGCAGTTCATCTGCTGCTGTGTTAGAAATGGCGGTTCTACCTATGGTGTCACCCTGCAATAGTGCTGCCATTTAGGTTGAATACTTCAAATTTCAATACCATGATTTAAATGCTCAAGTTTCATTGAGAGCTAATGGAATATTTTCCAGAGTTCACATAATATATATTAGGAACTTTCACCTTTAATTAATAGTTTATAAGGTGCTTTGAGGTTCTTGGATGAAAAAAAAAGTATAGAATTATCTTGTATTAATTATTTCTGTAATAAGTTGTGCTAGAACAGAAATAAATTTTCCTGTGAAGTGTTTTTTACAACTCTGGCCTCTGATATGAATGTATCTTCATTTTTTAGCTCCTCTGGATTTTTTTTCTTCCTCTCCTATGTACTTTCTATTAAATGAAGAGTTTAAACTGTGGGAATAATAGAGCCCTTGCAAGCTCTGTCTGCACTCACTATTCATTATTTATCCAGTGACCAGGTACAGTGGAAGCAGGCACAAAGCTACGTACTATTGGACTAACTTTGATGCAGACAGTTCATTGTCTGAGAAAAAAAAGCATTTAAGCCTCAATGTTCTCAGTCCCATGATTTTCAACACCACCTCTTCCCCCTACGCACCCCTCCCTTTCTTTTCTCTTTTATTAACTGCTTTACTCCAGTGTCCTTTTGACTGTGGTAACTGGCACTGTCTGCACAATCTAGCACAATGGTACTATTCATCCCGGCTGTGCCATTTACAGATTCCATAGCATCCTCCATCCCTATGGTAAAGATCATTCCGCCTTGTCACTTTCTCTCTTTTGAGGAAGTGATTGCTGAAGCAAAGACCAATATTTGGGATCTGATTAGTACATCCAAGCCAGAGCCCTGTCTGAAAAAAGCTGAAATCCAGCCAGCCGCATTGGAAACTCTTGTGTGCAAACAAATACGCACACAGGATGTAACAAGACATGCAGGATCTGACATGGTCATGCTTCAGCAGAGACCCTGCTCCTTTGCACGCTCTGTCTGCCCATCTACTGAGTAGCATCAGAATCCTCCACAGGGCTCCTGCTCTCCTGCCTTCAAGGTAGCAAAATGCCACAGAGCAGACACAAGATGCAGCGAGAAGAGTTGATGTTGACAAGGCGAACTCCAAAATGAATGTGTTAATATTGGCTGATCTCAGCCAAAGCTGTTATCTGGGCTTCCCATGACATGTGGTTATGCTTCCCACTAGTTTGAACATTTTATGGGAATCCTAGCAGTGTGAAAAATCTCTCTTGGGTATGGTATTGAACAAGCGGCTCAGTTTTCTTTTTCTGCTGCTTTGTTGTTTAAAAATCAGAATTTCTGTCCTCTTTTTTTTTTCTATGTAGAACAGTTATTTTTCTCATAAGAGAAAAATTACTTATTTTTCTCTTACATAAGAAGTCCTAAAGATTTGTGTATGTGTATAGGACTCTTAGGTATCCCATACTAATATATTAATCTAGCTTTATCTGCCGGGATAGGAGAGGGAAGAAGGAAAGGAAGGAAAAGAGGAACAAAGGAAGGAAGGAAGCAAAAGAAGAGAAAAATAAAGTCAAGTATGAAAGAAAGATGGAAGTAGGGAGGGATTAAAAATAATATAGGATAGGATAGGCTAGGATAGGATAGGATAGGATAGGATAGGATAGGATAGGATAGGATAGGATAGGATAGGATAGGATAGGATAGGATAGGGAGAGATATAAACAATCCAGAAAAAAGTATTATAGATGTATCAGTAATAAACTATTCAGAGAGTTATTTATAAACTTAGTTGTACTAAAACAAATACACATAAAAAAATGTCTGTTTTGAGCTTTGGGCAGCCTGTTCATCTGTTTATGTCTATTTCTCTGCCACTCTATCATGAATTAACTGCATTGCATGATAACTCTTATGAAACCCAAGAAGCAGCAAACATTCAAATGTCACACTGCAAGCTTAATCCACAAATCAAATCAACACTGAATTACAGCAGCAATCCTGTCAAAATTGACAAAAGTGCTAAGGGCACCTCCCTATAAGCACACTATCAAAAAAAAAAAGTATATTGATATATATGTCTGATCACAACTTACTATCATTTAATCTTTTACTCATACAGTGAAAGTTAAGTATAGCCTAACCACATATGTGATGTTTATAAGAAGATTGAGTTGATTTTGATTCATGTGGGTGTCTGGCGAAGTACTGGTAATCAGAATATGGACTTCTATTCACAGTGTTGTGGATCTTACTAACCTTTACTACAAAATATGCCTGTTTTTTCTTTTTCACATGCATTATCTGAAAGCTAAATCACAGTTTTTAGAAGCAGAAACTAATTTTGTAAGTAACATAGGCAGTTATCAAATCAAGGTTTAACAGCCTTTGTGGGGCTTCTGGTTTTGACTTTCATTTTATGAATACCTACCTTGAGACTTCTTCCTCTCTTTCCTTTCACCTAATAATAGACAGAAGGGTCCTTATAACTTAAGTCTGGTAGATCAAGTAACCCCAACAAAACTGGGAGACCCTCAAATTCCCTCAGGAAGGTCTGAACGCCGCCCCCCCAGTCACCAGAAGAGCAGTTCATTCTTCAAGTCCTCCTGGTCTGTCTGACCTGTGAAATGAAACTCCCAGGAAAACATGCCTGATTGGTAATGCCCATTTGATAATTGCAGTAAAAGCTCCAGATGTCAGCACAATTTCCAGTTAAAAGCATCTTTGCCTTCAGCCTTTAACCCAGTTTCAGTTCTTCTGCATTGCACACTCAGTAAATGAAAAGAGCACCTGAAATTTCTGAGGAATCTTAGTAGAGTAGCTCCAAGTACGGCACAATGCAGGAATTCTGTCTGAGGTGATAACGAAAGATCTAGATCTAGAATAAAAAGTAAAACTCCTTGAGAGTAGTGACGAATGTTTTCACTCTGTCACTCTGTCTGTATCAGGAATAGTCTAAGTATCAAACAAGATCCCCTGCCCGTAAATCAAGAAAGAAAGGATGAGTCATCTAAAGGGAGAGAGTACAGTTAGACAATATATATCATCAGACGGCAGTGCCATGCACTGACCCAGATAAGAGAACATTTAGTACAGTCTATGTTAAAATTAATATTTACTTTTTATTTATATATTTATATTTATATTAATTTGTTATGAAGCATTTCTGCCTCACCCTAAGGAAAAAAAATAAAAGACTATTATGCAACCATTTGGCAGCTGGTTGACTGTGCTACAATGGTTTGACTTGACATTTGCATACATATAACACATTTGTGATGTAGAAGGCAGATTTTTTTGTGTGTTTCTGAGAAATTATTGAATTAAAAAGTCTTAAATGGTCTGCCCATGAATGACTAACAAGTTTCATATTAAATAAAAATAAATAAATATATAAAAACTTGCACTTTGGTGTAATAAGGATATAGAACTTCTCCCTTTAAGCTTTCCTTCTCCTGCTTAAATGTGATATACTTGGAACTTTTCTCCCTGAAAAAAAAATATAAAGCTTTAGTAGTTTAGATCAGTGAAGATTTTATATATAAAAAGAAATTAAGGATCAAATTTGTTATCTCACTGAAGCTAGCACCTACCTTATGAACTACTTGCATTTCATTTAGATGAATGGCAAATATAAAGTGTAAGAAGTTAACAGCATCTGTGAGATGATGAACGGGTTGTGCATTTGAAAGGATGAGAAAATAGTCTCATTAATCCGAAGCTAAATTTCTCACTGTCGGGATGAAGTGAAACAGTGTTTGCATCATCAGCTTTTTTATTGTGACGGCTTTGCTTCCAACAGTTAACTATGTCAACTCATGTCTTCAGATTCTATTTTCAGAAATGATGAGGTAATAGACATCTCCTGGCTTGTGAAAGAGTAGTTTTAACCAGAACAGAACTGGGTCTAGGTCATAGTGTTTGACACTACAGCAGGGCTGTAGTGCCCTGTAAAGTAACACTTTAACCAAGTGTTACTGCAAAACAATTCAAAACTCTTACCAAAATGCAGAATGAGAGATTTTAAATCCTTAAACTTCTTCCTCCCCTCTTTTTACCACCCCCACCTCAAATTATTCAGATTATAAGTTGTTCAAAAAATAAAGACCAGGGCTAGTCCTTTTAATAGCTTTTGCTTGACTGATTAAACAGCAAAACACTGGTATGTAACACATACCTTCACTGTTCTTTTCATGCAAAAGTACCTTTATGATAAAGGATGTTGAATGAAAACATCCTGAAAGGGCAAGAGTTCCTGCTATTTAAAAGGAAAACATCAGTGTGCCTCTCATTTGTTCTCAGCAAGCTTGCTGCTCCTTTTTCCGTTTTCCTTAGCTGCTAATGCTATCTTGCAGTAGCGCTGTTCAGCAGACCCAAGGGAGGCAAATGTCAGTTTTCCAGATGGCAAACTGCCAGTCTGGCAATACAGCATTGAAAACCACTCAGGGAATTCACTTTGTTGCAGGAGCAAAAGAACATCACTTCATAACACACCTTGTGCACAGGATCGGTTCACAACAGCGGCAGAAGTAGCCAGAAAAGAAGTTTCAGCAGATCTCCTTAAATGCCTGCTTACATGGTGTCAGATTTCTACATGATCCCAGCAGCTGTTTCCAATTTACAGAAAGGAAACATCCCTTTTATGAAAAACAGACATTGGAATCTAAGAATTACCACAGTCAAATTGACTTATTTTCTGCTTAATATGAAACACCTTTTATTCCATAAAATACTTCTTGGAGATGTTAGGTCAGATGTCCATCTAGTATTCTTAAACACCTTTTACCTCTAGTGAGCAAAAACAATTGCAGAAATGGCAAATCTTGAATGGAAAACGGCTTTACTCTCATTAATACTGTATTCTGTTATGGTATCTCTATTCAGATTGCAAGTTTTTAGACTACCTGGTAGAGTCCGATTTAGGGAAAGCAAAAAACAAAACTTTATTAGATATTTTAATAAAATATTAAAATACTGGGATTCATCTGATCCAAGATGCTATTTCAGGTAGAAAATATAAATGTCATAATGGACCATCATACTTGGATGATTGATTTTTTCTTACACTTTCTAGTGTAACCGTATACTTTTCTAAGCAGCATGTGCATACTTTATTTTAGATTTAAAAAGGAAAGGCAATCTGATTCTGGCAAATCAAACAGGTGGGAAGTGCTTGTTTTTTAGGTCTGTATGTGCTGTGTTGAAGCCCTTTGCCATAAGGGGTAGAGAAGTGGCTGTCTTCTGCTTGAGCAGAGTCTAACTAATAGCCTAGCTGGAACATAGTCTAGCTAATATCCTTTTACAGGTAAAAAGATTATGGAGATGATATAGCTCCTTCCTACACTCATTTCTGACAATCTTCAGTGGATGGCGGAGTCACGTAAAGCACCTTCACCCCCCTCTTGTGCTGAATGAACATCTTGTCCATGAAGGACAACATTTGTACAAAATTTGTTGAGAGCAGCCAAGTTGCCTCCTGGTCTTCCGTTTTCTTTCTAGACAGTAGCAAGTGTTAAGCAAGTGGCTTAAATACTACTTATTTCAAGGTTATTTTGAAGATATTTGAGGAAGCAGAAGCATATTGTCTTTCGGCAGAAACCACTGATGAGTGCAAGTGATTTCTTGCCCCTTCCTTTCAGATCTCATTTAAGATTTGCAATCAAAAAACCCTATACAAGAGTTACTTTCATAGCAATGAGCAATGTTCTACAGCTTGTTCTCAAAACACTTCACTTTCTATTTTATTTTAATCTTTATAATATCAGGAATAAGTAAATTTGAACAATGCCCATTTACCCAGGTTTTGATGAAAACAATTAGAATAAACCATTACAAATTCTCATGGCAAGTAAAAAACCTTTTAAAAATACATTCATATACTCAAAATTAATAAATTACTTTGAAAGATTCACTGAGGAGATTCTGACTAAGGAGATCACCTGCAGCTTCCTTAAGTTTTGTTATCAGATAATGCTCCAAACAAAAGAAAATTTTATCATTAAGAAAATGCCTTTCAAAGCGGACATAATGCTTGTACCAGGAAAAATTTTATTTCCATATTTAGATGATCAACATGATATTGTGTTAGTTTCTATTTATTGACATTGCAATTAATGGTTTGTGTTTGCAAAAAATTATTTACACGTTTGTGCGTTTGTTCATACATAAAGTTAATTACAGCTGTTGCAGTTGTTATTAAAAAATTGATCTTCCTTTGCCATGTAGGTCTTATTCAAAATAAAGTTTCATTACTTTATGACCCAGTACATTTTATTTGGAACTGCTGTCCTGCTGAATGTCACCATACATTCAACATATCAAAAAAACATGCAATATCATGATTCTAAAATCAAAAATCTAGAATAAAGGCTTGTATTATTTAATCAATGAGGGAGTAAAATACAAGTTTAACTCTTATCTCATCATCTTAATGAGTGCAGGCTCTGCTGTCCTGAGCTGTTTCCTGAGATGTAAAGGTAGTGTTTTCTTTCATGAACTAAATGACAATTTACCTGTTCTCTGTAGGCTGCTAAAGCATGCTCATCACTGTATTATCAAAAGGCTTCAGTATTGCTTTGATCAAAGTGACTAGCATCTGTCATAGCTTATTTCCTCCATCCACTGGAGGAAAATGGAGGCCAGCTAAATGTTTTGTTTGGAATTTTACAAATATTCACATGCACATACATACTGCTTGAATACCACTTTTGAAAACCATTTCTCAGCTCATTTATGGTAGGGTTTTAATGTCAGTTGAAGACAGAATGTCATCGATATGATCTCTCCTCTTTGATGGAAATAATATAACACAGTGGCAGTCCGTAACATGAAGAAAGTGACTAAAATGATTTAAAAGAGGAGGAACAGGTGACCTGTTAATGAAACATGGATAATAGCCCTGGATGGCACTTGAACCTTTTCACATTGTGAGAAAAAATCTATTTTATTAGAATTCAGATAGATATAGGATTATTCTTAACCATTTTTCAAAAGATTTTTTTCCATTAATATTTTTTAACTAACTGCAGGGAGAATTAAATCATCTCATAAAGGTATTTAATATTTCATTGCTTTTTTTTTCTGGGTTATTTCAGATTGAAAAGAAAAAATGTCAACAAGTTCTGAAACTCTAGGAGTTCAGCAGTGCTTTACTCCTGCCAGTTTATAGCTTCCTCTTCTCTATTTTTTTCAAGATTATTATGTCATTCATATAAGATTTTCTTTCCTGCTCCAACCTGTTATTCCAGGACATAGGAAAAGTCCCTGTTCACAGGTGAATGCAGCCCCAGCTGCTCAGAGTATCCTATTCTCTGAAGCAATCACTTAATGGGTATTAAAATCCAAGACAGAGCTCTGAGGCTTCCAAGAGTATTAAGTTCCTCACCACTTGTAAAACCCCAGGAAACTGAAGTTTCTTATTGGACTGGAGTTTTAAATGTCAGAGGCAACTTTCCAAATTACTGCCAGAAAAATAAGGATGTATTGCGCTCTAGGATCATAACCCTAGAGTCAAAATGCTGGCAAAGTTAGTCCGCGACATTTTTCAGGGTTTCAGGCCAAATCCAGCACAACTAATGCTTCATGTAAGATTTGGCTGCAAATTCTCCTACTAATTTAGTTTTCTCAGGGTTTCTAATAGGTATTCCCTACCAAATGTTTTGAAGGCCCTGCCTGGGATTTCAAGTTTTGCTCTACAGGAACAGTGTGTGGCTGTCCTGCCTCCTCTGCCTTCCCTCTCCTGCCTCTGCTGAAAGGCAGTTGGAGGGAAATTCTTTTATCCCCTTTTTTACACTCCTTTCTCTGCTCCCCCTTTCCAACTAGCTCTACTTCCTGCTCACTTTAGAAGGGGCTACTTCTATTGCAGGTGCATTCATGGGTGCATCCCAGGAAGGTAAGAAGGAATTAAATGCTGGGAATAAAGAGCACCTGGATTTGATAGACTGAGCACCCTAAATCTATCAAACATTAGCTGCATAAATGAGCCAGCACTGAGCTGTCTGGAAACATCTGTGACTCTGAATAGGTGTTTTCTTTCTTCTTCCTTTTTTTTTTTTTCTTATCCTGGTTTTACCTCTGCTTCCAACGCAAGCTGGGTGGTGAAATATCTCTGACAGGTCATAGTTATCTTTTTAGCAGTTGTCGTTCCCCTTGCTGCCGTAGGTGGGGATTTGGAGATCTTCTCTCAACTGCACTGCAACTTGGAGTACCTCTTAGACATGGAGCTTGATGGCATCAGGCACCACAGTTCCTCTACTGAATACCAATTATATTCACAAATGTACACATGCACACACATGTACACATTGTATAAGATCCATTCCCATGAGAATTGCCTGTAGGAAACTCCAACTTTCACTTTTATTTAATTATGTTTTTTTTTCTCCTTTAAATTGGTTAAATTCTGAATGCAATAGGATCTGCTAACATTCTTTTATTTTTGGTCTACCCTTTATGTATGGTAGGAAGTTTCGAGCTTTCATTTTTTTAAATTTGTGTGTTATCACTTTTCTCAGTAGGGTAATAGCTACTTCCTGACTAGCTGTCTTTTAATACAGAAAAGCAGGGCAAAGAATCTTCACTAAATCCTGAGGTATGAATGTGAATGTTTTGCATGTATAATAACCCAAAACCCCCCTTTCCACCAAAAACTGCTCCTTCCCCATCTTGCATATTGAAATTCTCCACAGCAGCTGTTCCTGATAGCACTTAAAAAGTGATTATATCTGTTGTCAATTTGGGTAAATTATTAACATCAAAGCTAGCAGCAGGCTCCCTGACATTAAATTTCAGGCTTCCACTTGCAAAGAAGGACAAGCTGAGGGAGAAAAGAGGGGGTGGAAGGAAAAGGGTGGAGTGGGTAGGTTGGGAGGAATTATAAGTAGGTGAGAAGTAAAGTAATTGATCGGGAAATTGCTTCAAATTTTACATCAGTTTAGAGGTGTTTTACTACTTTCCCTCACGTTTCCAATATGGATTACTTTTAAAGCAAAGAGACTGACTGTGGAGTAACACAATGTCTAACCAGAGCAGAGGTTGGGGCGGGGGGGGTGTTATTTGTGCCCCAGCAGAGACAGCTAGCTACTAGAGCTGCTTCTTGCTTAACAACAGCCTGCTATTTTTACAGGTTATTCAGCAAGGAGTTTCTGACTGGATTCATAAAACAAAAATGTATTGAATTCTAAGCAAGAAACGATGAAGATAAATTGGGATATGTCTAAATGAAATTAAAAATTATTACTTGTACAAAATTCAAAGTAAGGCTGGCTGTACCATCAAATTTGCAGCTAACAATGTTAGGAATTAAAGGTATGTAACTGATAAAGATGGATGTCTCACTTTCTTGGTTCCAACCTGTGCCGTTTAAAATAAATATTATAATAATTGATCTATGTGAATGATGTGCGTGTGCTAAATGATACTTGATGTATGGCACCAACTTCCTTCTTCTGGCACTGATGGATGAGTTTAGTCTTCCTATAATGAAAAGATGGTCAAACTTTCAATTACACATATCGCACCACCACAGACAAAACGCGATGAAAATAAATTTGATAGTATTCAGCTACTGCCATGCTAACCTTAGCACAGACAAAAAAAGATTTAATCGAAACTGTGTGAAAATGAAATGGGTTCCATCTTATATTAACTCATGAATATATTACAGTGTAGCATTAAATGTGAAATACACACCTCTTTTTATTTCAGAGCATTTGTTACATTACCTCCTCTGGGATCAATTGCACTGTAAGTGGGATTCATGCAGAGTCATAAAGCACCCTGGGGAAATCCACAGGAAAAAAATAAAAACTACTACTGGAGGAAAGAAAAATTCCCTTCTTCCTCATGCACACCTTGAGGAACGGAAGCATAATGTCTAGGATACATTATTATGTGATGCAGGGATGCACTAAGAGTTGGGGATTTAGCTCTTTTTATTACCACAGGTTACTAATTATTCCGACATTTTCAGGGTAAGCTGAGAAGATAATGCCATTTCTGCAGCAATGAAATTGTTGGAAATCTGTCATGAAATTGGGTAGGAACTTTTTCCTAACTGATGTCTCTAGAAATCAGTATGTGCATGACATTTAATAGTCATTTAATCCCAGGTATTTTGGGTTTTTTTTTGTATAATCAATTGTAGATACTCATATTATCTATACAAATGACTTTTTTTTTTCAATTATTGCAGGAATTTCTCAACTTAATTTGTGATATGCGTAATTTATTTTCAGAGACTTATATAGACATGAGGACAGATTTTCATGATGTGATTCAGATCACAGATTAAGATACTCAGTGAAATGATCAAGTAGGTATCCAAATTCCCATTACAGTCCCTTGCAATTAGCTCGAGGGAGTCTAGAGAGTCATCCAGCAGAACATATACAGGTGTGGGAAACAGGGAGACGCTGACACCATTAGGTCATCAAGCAGACTCGTTTATTTGTTACGGCGCATCGTCATTTATACATTCGTTAATAAGCCTCATACATATTGCAAAAGCTGAGCTCCTAATTGCTACGCTATACTCATGAGAAGCAGGATGTGCAGCTAGATTCCTCCCTCATACTTGTGGCCCCTAGCCGGTTTCATCTGGTCTTGTTGTTCTTCTTCTTATCACAAGGACAGTATGCCCTTGTCGACATGTACTAAACTCGCTGTATTAACTCCATAGTACTGTGTCCCTTCTCACGTAACCAGTCCTGCACAAGTTCCTCTACATACAGGTGAACAGATACAAGGCAGATCTAAAGTATTCTAGACTCCATGCACTGTATAATATAGAAAGGACACTTCCCAAGTACCTATAAATGGCTGTTTTGTGATATTTGGGTTGAGAGCAGGAACAGCAGCAAATACCCCAGTGTGACACCCAGCACTTCGACTGACTTGAGCCGCCATTGCATGAGTGGGCAAACTCAGTCTTGGTGTCCTAAAACTGAGATGAATCCTGCTTTCCTCAACTTACGCAAAAGTAATGCAGTTACTTAGGCAGTTATTCAACTTATGCAGTTGAATAACCACTTGTTAATTTGAAATTTTCCTTGCTGCTATGTGCATACACATTATAGAAAAACACAAACAGAGGAGGAGAGTAGTTTACATTTTTATAATTAAATCTAGAGACCTTTATCAAATCTCGTCTTAAGGAGGCTTTTTTTACAGCCTCCTTAAATTTCACATGGCAATATTTTCAGACTCTCTTAATGAATAAGTGTTCCTGTACTTTTATTTATTCACAGATCTTCTTTGAATGTCCTTCTTCTGTGCCTTTGTTGCAATAGGACCAGACTAATTAATAAAGAATTTAGAAAGAGAGCTTACAATTCATTTTCTAATTGGGTTGATAGAAATTTCTGTTATTTTCTGTTGTATTTCTGACACAACCATACACCATTATCGTATGTCCTTTTCCAGATCCAGCTGTGTGTTCTATATTTATGTGTTATTACTCCCAGATGCTTACTGTGGTTCAGATTACCATCTGAACAAGGAAATTTGAGTTAACCCATCTCAACTGATACGTTTTAAGGAATAATCTNGATCCAGCTGTGTGTTCTATATTTATGTGTTATTACTCCCAGATGCTTACCACAGATTACCATCTGAACAAGGAAATTTGAGTTAACCCATCTCAACTGATACGTTTTAAGGAGTAATCTCTCAAGTATTTCCACAGAGAGAGCAAGAGTTAGCATCTAGCAAACTAGCAGTAGAGAGCAAGGGAGTGGCAATATCCATCTCATATGGCACAGTTGTTCATAAACCAGTCTCAGTTCATGGCCTTTTTTATCATTATTTGCCTGTTGGGTAGAAGTTTCCAATACGATGCCCACAAGAATTTCCCCTAATAGTGATGAATTTCCCCTAATAGTGATGAATTTCCCCTAATAGTGATGAGTAGTCTAGATGATAGACTATTACACCTAGTAATCTAGTGGACAATGAGTAGAAAGAAGTGTGTTCAGGTGTTTTTTTCTAAGATTAGTCTCCTCTCTGCCATGTTTCGTATGTGAAATTCAGAGTGACTAAACTTTTTCTGAAGGATTTAGAAATCTGCACTGGAGCCTGGATAGAACACATGCAGCACTATCTCCTTTCAGTCTTTCATTGGTCTATATTGAATTTCTAAACAGGCTCAGAGAAATTAATAGTACACCTCTGAATTTTCACTGAAATTGCTGCTTATACATGTCAAGTCAAAGCCCCCTTTTTCAACCTATGAATCATAATAATCTGCTATATTTCATTTAACAACATGAATCAAATAATCCGTTCATCGATTGCAAAATATCTCCATTATTTTTTTACGAGCCTGAAAGGTTAATTTGTCTTCAGTTACACCCTTAAGAATATATACGTATATATATATATACACACACATATATATATAAAAGGATAGCTCTCAGATTAGCTTTTAGAAAGCACATCTGCTTCGTACTGTAACACTAAATGTTTCAAACACAAAGATACTAGGGAATTTATTCTCAGGCCCTGTTCACCAGCGCCTAGATCAGACTGCCTTTTAGAACATATGCAACATTTAATTCAGACTTGTATTCAGTTTGACTAATCATTAAAAACTAAAACACTTGATGAATAATTTTGACTTTGAACTGGGCAAGTCTTTTCCTCAGTAAGACTCTTCTGCTTAATTTTATATATTTTACACATTGAATGTACTGCAAATTTTGTATTTTTATAGGATTTACTATATGCCTGCAGCTCTCAAAGCTCTCAAATATCTCAAAGGATATAATTTGAAGTAAGTAAAAATATATGATTTATATGAAATAAATCTCCGGAACATTTTGTCATGCTTTTCAATGTTCATTCAGCCATATATTGCCTATAAACTGCATACGTTCATGCTATATTTGGTTAAAACTGTACTTTAAAGAACAGATAAACATTCTCAATCTGTTTAGTGTTTTCAGATTCCTTATCAGAAAAAAAAATTAGTTACAAGTGTATTTAACACATTTTCTGTATATATATTTGAAAAGTGTTTAATTCTTGGTACTTAAATCTTGGTACTTAGTAATGACAAAATACTGGTGAGGCTAATTTCAATGCTCACAAAATAAATTCAGATTAGAAAGCATGTGAGCTAATGTCCATGCAAGTGAGACTGAGATCAGATCTTACCTTTAAAATACATGAATACCTGGTACAATATATTTTTAAAAAGACTGTGAAAATATTTGTCAGATGGAATGGATAATTTTAGTTATACAGTATCTGACTTTTTCATAAACATTTAAACCTCCATATTGTAATGGAAATGCAGCATATTGAAGAAAGGAATCTACTAAAATGTACTTTGGACTTCTGTAAAGATCAATATCTAATAGCAATCTGCTCAACAGTGATATTCAAAACTGTCAAAATGAATTGAAGGAGCTTCAGAATTACTCATGTTAAACAAGTATATATCACTTCAAGAATATTTGATCAAAGATATAATTCAATACAAATATATATTTGACCTTTTAATGTAATGAGCCTTTCCTAGATAGTTTTGCATGTGAGCATACTTCCACAACCTTTGTGCAACAGTAAAGAATAGCTCTGTTTTAGCACTCTCACACTGAGAATGAAGAGACTGCATATTATAAAACATATTTGTAAAGAAGATGTATTTATGTACATAGTGCAAAAAGATGAAACAACTTGCAAGTTTGACTCTGCACTTCTCTGACTGCAGGCCCAGAGGATAACAAGATGCTTTATTCTTAATCCATACCAGATTTTTCTTGGCATTAATTAAAGTGGTGATATACAGGAAACGAGGAACATAGTCCTCCTGTGATAAAGAGTAGATAAAACACAAACAAACTATAAAATGCTCTGGCATAAGCCTGGCTTCTAAATTTAATAATAATGGAATCTAGCTGCCAAAAATATGCAATCTCTAAAGCCATAAAGGCTCCCTACGTGTAGATTGACATGAGGAGGAGTAGATAGCAGAGCTGTTCCAAGGAAGACAGGAACTTAGGTACCTGAATTACTGCCTACTGTAAAATAAGCCTTCCTAGTGAGGAGATGTCTCCTTCTATGCACTGATATACTGGAGAGTTGTGTAGTCCAACTTTGTAATGTTATACTGATAGACATTGTAAAGTGAAAGAAGATAAAATGTTACTTCTATGAGCCATACACCCATTATTATTAGATACTTCTTGGAGACTGGGAAGTGCTGCTATGACAATTTTATAGAAAAAAACCCTTAAATATCAAAGTTATATCTGAAAAATACAACCCTGGAAAGGTTTAAATTAAAAGTCTTGTCAGAGTATTTGAAATCAAGACAAAAGCTAGTGTCCTAAGTACAGGACTTTTAACTACATGCCCTGTTTTATAATTAGTGCTAAAAGCAGTCTCTGCTCCTGGAAACCTCGTATTCTGGGGTGATCATATCAATCATATCAATCTTATCAGTTATTAATTTCTAATCTTTCCTCATCTCATCTCACTCACCTATTGTATCCACACTCAGACATGTTGATGGAAGAGATTAAGCACTGACATTCTTTTTCTTTTACACTTTCTTACACTTTCTTTTTCTTTACACTTCAAGTCTGAAGAACTAGCATATCTTGTTATTAATGAAAAAAAATAAACAAATAACACTGTATATATATAGTAAAATAAACTCAGGCGAACTGCAGTATTTTTGCCTTTTTGCCCAAAACATTTACCTGAAAATTCAACTTTCATTTGCTAACATTTTCATTAAAATTACTTTTCTTATTTTCAGGAAGTTTATATCTAGCACACCTGTTTTTGTTGTTGTTTTGTTTTATTTTCAAAATTTTCAAATTTTTTTCTTCATCTCTTTTAAAAAATGGTACCATTTTGGATGCCTTATACATACATATCATCTTGATCAAAATAAGCACCATAATATGATCTGGCATGCAGAGAGTCAAAGTCTAAAAAAACCCCTAAAAATGATATTGTCCCATAAAAGTGTCTGAGGACCTAACAGCAACCCAAAATAAACATCACACAATTCTTCTAATTTAATATTCTCTTCCTTCTCAAAAAGAACATATCAGAATAAAAATTTATTTTTGCTAATCAGTGTTATTCAAGAAAGAAAATAAATATTAGTGCTTTGGACTTTCTAGACTTTTAAAATAATACTAAATTATAAATAATGCTTTGGTTTAAAATTAATAATGATAAAATATACATGTAAAAATAAATTTTACAATCAGGCAAAAAAACAAACAAAACAAAGTGTTCCTCCAAATTTTAGATGAGCTAATAACATGCCTAGTTATCTAAATAACCAAAAGGGAAGGGTTAAAAAGAGTAACCTGAGAAGGTTCTCCATAAAAAAAAAAAAGTGAATACTGGAAATGAATGCTAGAAATGATTTGGTGCAATATAGAAATATTCCAAATAGTTCATTTGGTGTTTTATGTAAAGTCTGATATGTTGAGAAAGAAAAAAAAAAACACTTAATTTAAACCAAACAGCCTGGGACGAGTAGATTTCAGTGTTGTATCAGAAACATTTGTTTTTCCTCCAGAAAAGAGTATCAGAACAGGAACAGGTCAAATCTTTCTCTCACCTGTGGGCAGAGGAAACCTTAAACTTATTAAAATGAAAAGAGGGTCACTTTCCAATAGAAATTCTCCTTTGTCATTTGAAGGGGACTTTAAAGGCGGCATAACCCTATTGACACAAAGTTCATGGGATCAAAGCAGTGTGGAATGGACAGATATGTGTTATATGGTGATTGGACACACAGGGCACATAGTACCCTCCTACCATTTGCTTATTTTGCAGCAGGAAAATCCACTGTAGACACCTGAGAGCTGTGGCATGCAGAAACCCAGGCAGCTGTGATTTACGGGGCCATAGTAAATCTCACAGATGCAGGAAGGCTGAGTGCTCCCTGATTTAAAAAGCACAAGGTAGGCAGAGGAAAACTTCTTAGTTGATCTAGAACTTCTCTGAGGGAATAATATGGCTCTAGATCTAGTGAAGCACAAATAGAGAATCCTTGATCATCCTTGTTTCAACACTACCAGTGCCTTTGGCAGTCTTACCTACTTTAATGCCATAGCTAGTTTCTTCTTCAAAGACAGCAAAATAACCATGAGCTCTGACTTACAAATGATACCTGTTGAAAAGCATGGTCATTTACATAAACATTGGTATATTTTTTCAAGCAGCTAATTACAAGTCCAAGTGAGCCATCCAATCCCATAGTGAATTTCCCAGAAAATTCTGGCATATGATCTATTTACGTGTTTCTAAAGCTCTGCTCTTCGCAAGAGGGTTTCAGAGGCAGCATCTTGGGTACTGGAATTATCTGAACTGTCTTGTTTAACAGTGTGATAATACAGAAGGGGGAAAAAGAGATATTTGCAGAGATCCATTACTTATGTTTTATAGCTCTGGATACACTGACAGTGCATTATAATGCAGGGTAATACTTTCAAAATGCTGTCTAACTGCCAGGGAAGAATGGCTCAATGAATACAAGAAGTCTAAGGTGTCACAAGTCTCCTTAAAGTCAGCATGCTATCAGGTGGCAAATGTGACTTTAAAAGACAAAACGGATCAGTGGATTTATACTGACTTTACTGTAGGTTAGGTATAAGATTACAATCAATATCTTTTCTGGGCAAAGCAAGGTTAAGACTTCAAGAGGCTAAAAGATGAGATGGAAGCCATATTTGTACAAGGAAAAAGAAATCTCTGTCTTTCTGGGATTATATATTTTGTATCATATATACACAGGGTGGGTTAAAGTACAAGAGAGAGCTTGTGCAAAACTATTTTAACTATTTTAAGACCACCATGTCTTAAGCCGTCTTCTAGGTCTGGCATAAAGAATGATAGAGGAACTATGTACAGGTGGCCATGTTTACAATAGGTTGTAAAGAGGTCTATTTAATTTAATGTGATAGCCTGGGTCAAGTAATAGATTAAATCTCATAGATTGCATAGGATTTAATTGCAATTGTAATTCCAGTACATAATGTGTATATGTGACAAGAAAAGGGGAAAGGCAAAGGAAAAAGAAACAGAAAAAAAAGACGGAAGAAAAGGAAAAGAGAAGGAAAAATGAAAAAGAGGTTAGATGTTTAATTCCTAACATGGCTGTGTCTTGTTTTTTAGATCCTTTCCTACTTAACTGTAACAGTTTGAACTCTGCTCTGTATGTTGTGCTGAATAACCTAGTTATTAAATGCCAAGTTTAAAGACTCCTTTGGTGTTCTTTCCTGGTCTTTCTATATTGAGGGAAAATTTCCATGGAAAATATCATGACAGTATCTTGATAATAGGGAATACAGAATTTCCTCAGCCCAACAATCTCCTCCTGCTTTTTTTTTTTTTTTTTTGTGGATGTCCTTATGTGAAGATGCTGGTGATTGATTGATTTCTTTTCCACTCACTACCATAATTATGGAGCTGCCTTTAGAAATATTTAGTTATATCTGTATGCTTTGTAGTCTGCTACAGGAAAGCTTGCTGAGATCTGGGTTGATCTCCCGCTGAAGTTTGTTTCATAACAACCCTAATGAGCATGGTATAATTACCTAGATGTCAAGTACTGAGAATGCTGTTGAGAATGCCACCATCACAAGATGATACTGAACTCTGTAGGATGAAAAATAAATATATATTAGGTAAGAAGTCATGCATTTTTACAGTAGCAGAGAGGAGGGAAAAAAAACTTGGTATAATTATCTGAAGGTTTCATTCAGAAAAAAAAGAAAAAAAAAGAAAAAAAAATCAGTGCAGTTTCTAACTTCTTGATCAATTATTTGCCAACTCCAGGTCATAACCTTATCCAAAAGAAAAAAAAAAAGTCTTTTCTAATCTGTTTCTAGGAATGCTTGACATTAACCTCAGGGCAAATTGCATGCAACTTTTCCACTAATAAGAAATATGAAAGAATATAAACAATTCCTTGAGCATATGTACTAGTGAACAATATTTTCTATAGATCTGTGTCTTTCTGAGGTAGCTAAAAAAGGAATCAGAACTGACTAAAGCTTTTCTTGTGACTGGTGCTTAAAATTATTTTCTTCCCTCTGGACTCTCTGGGTCTAATAAGAAGAGATCACATCTTGCAGTGCATGGGTCACTAACAAAGTTTTTCTTTTCTTACTATATATTCTCCTATATCTGTAGGAACATGATTATCTTTATAACACATCCTTGTCTTTCAAATTAGATTGCAATTCGGAAGAAAAGAGGAAAAAAAAGAAAGAAAGAAACTCACTTATACAGTATAATCTTATATAGGTTTTATTGCTAGGAATCTAGGCTAAAATGCAAAGGAATTACCAAAAAGTGGGGCGTATGTGGCAGAGACAGAGGATGAAGACTGAAAGGAACTACCATGCTTATGAGTGGAAGGAAATTTGTACTATCCACATATATTTGTCTTTTGATAACTATGTGATCAGTTAGTCTGTACATATTACCATATGTCCTGGTATACCTTTCAGATGTTTAACTTCATTAGAAGATTTCCTTTAAAACTAGACTTCCTAGCTCTGGAAGTGTGGGTTAGATGAGTGAATGGTGAGGCGTATTGAGAACCGGCTGGATGGCAGAGCTCAGAGAGTTGCCATCAGTGGTGGAGAGTCTGGGGGCCTGTTGTTAGCAGTAGCCCGCAGTGGTCAGTCCCCAGAGGGCACTTAGCTCTACCCCAGAGGGCTGCTCTGCCATCCGGAGGGACCTGGACAGACTGGACAACTGGGCAGAGAGAAAGCTCATGAAATTCAGCAAGGCCAAGTGCAAGGTCTTGCACCTGGGGAAGAATAATCGCAAACACCAGTACAGGCTGGGGACTGACTTTCTAGAGAGCAGCTCTGCAGAGAAGGACCTGGATGACTTAGTGGACAAGAAGCTGACAATGAGGCAGCAGTGTGCCCTTGTGGCCAAGGTCAATGACATCCTGGGTTGTCTCCAGCAGGTCGAGGGAGGTGATCCTGCCCCTCTACTCAGCCCTGGTGAGGCCACATCTGGAGCACTGTGTCCAGTTCTGGGCCCCCCAGTACAAGAGGGATGTGGAGCTGCTGGAGAGAGTCCAGCGCAGGGCCACGAGGATGATCAGGGGCCTGGAACATCTGCCCTATGAGGAGAGGCTGAGGGAGCTGGGCTTGTTCAGCCAGAGAAGAGAAGGCTGAGAGGGGACCTGGTCAGGGTCTATAAATACCTTAAGGGAGGGAGGGAGTGAGGGAGGAAAGGAGAAGGATGGGGCCAACCTCTTTTCAGTGGTGGTGAGCATTAGGGCTAAAGGAAATGGCCACAAACTGAAGCATCAGAAATTCACAGGAACTTAAGGGAAAACTTCTTGACAGTGAGGGTGATGGAGCACTGAAACAGGTTGCCAAGAGTGGAGTCTTCTTCTCTAGAGAGACTNGAGGTTGTGGAGTCTTCTTCTCTAGAGAGACCTGGACCCGCTCAAGACCCGCTTGGATGCAATCCTGTGCCGCATGGTCTAGGTGACCTTGCATGTGCAGGAGGGTTGGACTAGATGATTTCTAAAGGTCCCTTCCAACCTTAATGATTTTATGATTCTATGATTGTCTTCCTGTTGCATTATCTTTACATTAATAGAACCGGAATTAAAGGAACAGCCTTCATTATTCCCGTATGCCTTTTGCAGAATTTATCCCTATAATACATTCTCCTACTTCCTAATCTTATTTGCAAAGAGCTTGAGTGATACGACTTCCATAATTTTCTTCAAGACAATAAGTCTAAATAATTGAGTTACAAATGGCAGCTGCTGGAACTTTTTTTCTCCAATTATGATATGGAAAAGCCCTAAAACAATTTAATAAAGCTAAAAATGACCATTGTTTCTAGGAATAACTCTGAAACCTTTTTTCTGGGGAATGTGATGCTTTCTGTATAGTTTATTAGACATCTAACAGAAAGGAAGAGGCCCATTTTCTATTTCTGAATTAAAATGTTACCTTAAAAGTTAAAACACATTTCCATAAGGATCCAGAATACTTTTTTTTTCCACTGTTCTATTTTTTTTTTCCACGCTACCCGTTTTCTCAGAAAAAGATAAAATTCTTTGCAGTGTGAATGACCCCAAGATTTTCCAGGAAGGAAATCCTGAGAGTTCTGTCTCCAAAACATAGAGCCTAGAAACCCTGGGAATCCTCCTTTTAACAAGTCATCAGAGCTTCAAGATTCCCTGAAACTGTAGGAACCAGAGCTATTCAAAGCTTTAAAACTTTATTGTCTTTGACCAAGGACTGGAACATCATGTTTACCTTCAACATTTTCCAAACATAATTTTCAATTAGCTTAACTGAGGTTTGTGTTTATATATGAAAACATGAAACATGGGATATGACTTTTGATTGCAGATATCTTCATACTTCTATACTAGATTTAGTACAAAAGTAGTAAAGTACCCATAATATTTTTATTCCTTTTGGAAGTAAGAAATGCTAGAAAATTATTTGAATGTCTTCTCTTGTAATATGTCCAGTTCAGTTTTTCAAAGTCAAAGAGTTTATAAGGCTGCATTTCAGAAAATGATTTAAGCGTATTGAACATTTTACAACCCACAATTACAGATTTCATTTCACAAGGGTATCCTAATCTGCACTATTCAACTCTACTTCCCTCAAAAGATTCTTTTCCACTTAGCATGACGAATTGCTTGTTCTTACAGTTTGTTCAGTCAAGTCCCTTTGTTAATGCAGAATATGTCTCTCCTTGGTCTTACCTGAAGCAGTTGAGGCCTAGAGATTTAAGCAAAAGATGCTTCCCCTCCTAGCAAAGCTTCCATCAGACATTTCATTAAGGTTTGCGATGAAAACTTTTAGTTCCAAAAATGCATATTTGGGGCACAATAACCACTAATAATAACAATAATAAACCCTTGGTAGGAATCCGCTAGTATGTTCTTCACAAATATTTGCAGAAAATGATACTGCTGTTTTGTAGTAAAACAAACACAGCAATTTTTTTTTGTTCCTCTATAACATTAAAGCAGCTAACTGAACAGTTAATTAAAAGGCAAATATTGTCGTTAGCTCTTTAGCTATGAATCCATATACTTTACAAAGTTATCAAATATTAGCGTTTTTTGGCAGGTCACAGACTGACACACACACTTTTAGGTGAGAATTTTAGGGGAACAGACAGCACATCAGTTCACATAACCAAGGGATAGTCAGACTTTATTCTGCTTCTGGTACTATTGTACTGCTTAAGTACTAGTACTTTGCTGATTGACTTTGGTTTGCTGATTAAGCAAATTGTTTTTGCTCTTGCTCTTTTGGATCTCAGTCTCTTAGCAGGCTCCTTTAATTAGTATAAGAGCCTTGAAAATAATAGAATAATTTGGCCTCATCATTTTTCTTCTCTTTAAAGCTGAGACCTTAAACCTGAAAAGGCCTTTCATAACAGATTTACAACATAGCAGTTGTGATTGATCTAACATATGAGTCCAAGACATTTAAAAAAAAACAAAAAAAGATGAGAAAGTTTTGAACTAGACATATATTGTCTTTTTGTCAATCTTTCTCTTCTCTTCTTTAATTCACAGAAAAATTAATATAAATATGTTACCTACAAGATAATCGGAGCTACAGAATTTAAGTTAAAGGACTGGATATACACTTTATGACAAAGCTGACATTCTTAACCTAGCTAAAACATTATTTGCCTGAAAAAGGATCAAGAACTGTGTTCTGAGGCAAGCTATCTGCTGACATTGGAAATATCTTGAACTTCCAGAAATCAATAGGTAGCCAGTAAAGTCAAGAAGAGCAGTAACTCAAAAAAACTCTTATATATTCTCCCCTCACAACTTAATATTAAATGATGTCTTTTAATCCAATTTAAAAACTATTAACTTTCAAAAAGCCCATTTAAGTCATTTGTAACTGGATCCCACATTCTCAGCTGTCCCTTCTGTAGCGCCAAACTAATCCTAACTGACCAAGCAATAAATAACATGATTAGGACATTGAAATGTGCTCAATGATGATGTAAAGCTAAAAGAATGTGGAGTTAAAATTTCCAGTTTACAGTAACATGTGCTAAATTCAGAAACAGCTATGCTGATGTCAAAAGGTCTTTCTGATATGTTCCCAAGACTTATAGGAAAGAGTTGTTTGAAAAGCTCCTATTGTATCAAATTGTGCTGAGCTAGTCTTAGCTTGTTGCTGTAACTTCATCTAAAAGTAGAAAAGACTAACTTACTGATCTCCCAACTGTGTCAGGAGACACAGGAGTCCTATGCTAGTCTGCGAGTTTCTGCTGGAGGGTCTTCATGGCTAACAACTACCTTGTTTTCAAGTACAGTAGTACTTTAAAAATGTGAACCATCTGTGGAAAACCTTAGTGAAAGATTCCCTTATAGAATACTTCTGGAGCAGTTAGCTTTGTTGTCACTTTCCCAGGCATCTTAAGCATTCTGGGTGACAAAATATCTAAGATGCAAGAGCTGGCTCCCACCATACAGCACAACACTGATCAGCCTGCACCGACCACAGCTCTGAACTACTCTCTCTGGGGCTCCTGCATTCTTGCATGGGATGCATCTTACCAAGAAGACCTTAACAAACTGAGTCCTCATATACCAGGCTGTCAATGATAGGTAGTGTGCCTGCTTGCAGAGAAGCTTCCTCCTACGGAAGACTTGAACTGTGGGAAGAGCGTGTACACAGTCACAGCAAGAACCAGACCTCATCTCAGCTCCAAACATCAATGCTACGTGCAAAACTACATGACCTTGCATCTCAGAGGCAGTGCAGCTTCTGTGCTTCATATTCTTCTGCTTCTTTCTATCTGAACAGACATGAATTGATAAGAAACTATTTACAACACATTTTGGGTCTGTGTTGTCCAAACATAACAGACCTGGAATAGAGCAAATGGTTCATCAGCATGTTCTGAGTGGGATGCCAAGTAGAGAGGTTAGGGCTTGGGAGAAAAGAACCAGTCCCTTAGGAGTCAGCAGTATCAATTTGGGGAAAATTTCATGATTGAGTATATCAGTGTGGGCTTCTCAGGGAATGCTGTCTGCCAAGATCACAAATGGTGTCCAACTCAGTTCAATTTTTTAAAATCTTTTAAACTGGACAAATTAAATGTTTTTTAAACCTGAAAGGAATATAGGAACATAGAATGGGTATACTCAAATCCAAAATTATCTTCAAATCCTTTCTTCAAAAAGCAATAAGAGAAAATGAAAGTATCTATGCATTATGATAGGTGGAAGACTGAATTAACATCACTAATCACCCTCTTGAAACAATTAAAGTGTTTAAGTAGAATCTTCCTTCACCAAACAGAGAAAAAAAAACTTTTCATCTTGTGGCAGACACAAAGCATGAAAAATGTTAACCCAAGTATGTAAAATTTGCAAAGCTATGAGCAACTGAAAATGAGTTTTTCTTTTCTGAATTACCTGGTAGTTCTAATAATAGTATTATCAGCTGTATCTGCAGTAGTATGTATTATCTGCAAGTACAAAAGATATATTTACATAGCCAGTGAAACCAGTTAAAGCAAATTTCCATAAGAATACAGAATACATTTGCTCATAGTTTGCAAATTTTGCACATTTGGGTTAACATTTTTCATGCTTTGTGTCTGCCACAAGATGAGAGGTTTTTTTTTTTAAGACCTTCTATTACCATAGCAGATTGTTTCTCAAAACTGTCATTTCATTAGAGTAAGTAGCAAGAGACAATTTAAAGACTAGTGTACTACACCCACTATAATATTACTTATTGGCACCATACAGTAGATTTCACACTATTAAAACTTACCTCTCCTCTCTTCTCCATCTGGACATAAGCTGCATATGCTGCAAACAATGCACACATGAAGTAGTGGGTAGGAGGACTTTTATAGTACAGTAAATGATTCAGAAAGGATGACAGCTCTATTAAGAAGGTATTCCGTTCCAGTATATCCTGGTCTGGGACTTTCCAGATGATGTTTTTGTTGTGGAAACCTGTTGACAAAGCTATTGCTTACAGGAATTCATAAGGAATACACCGAGTCCTCTCCAAAATGCAAATGTATTTTTCATATATGCTAGGATAATGAGACATAACAAGCCTGCCTTAGTAGGAATTGAGAGATAGGCATAAAAGATGCATCAATTTCAGAAGTTAAAAATAATTCAGAATACTCTGTTGGAAATTGCAGCTTTGTGTCAAACTGTGGATGAGGTAACCATGGCTTCGTAAATTATGGGCATTGCATAGAAACAATGGCTTCATTTATTGGTCTGCTGTATGTGTGCTTACAGTGCTTGTAATTGAGGATGATTATGGTTAATGATTCTAGTAATGTGTACTTTCAAACCAGCAGGACAGTGTAATTTGTATCAAACCTATTCGGTATCTCTTCAGGCATTTTGCCTAGTTTAATCTTAACCCAGCACTTGCTGTAGAGGAAACCTCTGGAAGTTTCACAGCTGGCTCAAATAGGAGATTTCATGGTACTTTCACAGTACAGTCAAAAGGAAATAAATCTTCCACAACCTTCATATCATCTGGATGTCTCCCAGTCTGTCATACTTTAATATGACAAGGCCAAGATCTCTAGTACAGGGAATAGTTGTATGTAGCATATAAAGAGAAGAAAAAAATCTGTCTATGAATAAGAGACAAAAAATACACAATCAAAATTGAATTTTCCAGGAGAATGGTTTTATAGTTCTAGTGTTTTGGAATAAGGAAACAAATCCCAAAGTCAAGTTTGTTGTTATTGTTGTTTTCTAATTCACCTGTCAGAGAATTTTACTGCATGTCTTTAACAGAATGATCTTCCTGGGCTTACCTTTCAAATACGAAAAAATAATACATTTTCAACTAAAGTTGTAATAAACTTGGAAGGAAATAATTTCAATGCTACATGATTAAGAAAAAAATCGGTGAATATTCTCAATATCATCTATTAGCTTTTCTTTTTTTCTTTTTCTTTTTTTTTGCCAATTTTTTTTTTGAAGTTCTCTTACTAAGGGTAGTTCTGGGAATACAGACAAACTCTAGGAGTTCTTAGTTCTGGTTTACAGATGAAGAGCAGAGATAGTATAAGCGTGTCTATAAAGATCAAAAAGCAAGGTCAAAGATATGATTTTAATTATGCTTTTTTTTGAAGTTCCTTGCATGCAGGGTTCTATTCCTGTTTTTTTTTTCTTACTTCAGTGAATGTTGCTATTATCTCTATCTATGTCTTTTTGCTTCCTGTTTTTTTTTTTTTAAATCGTGCCTGATATTATTTTGCTTCAATAATCCTTCTGTAAGGACAACACTTACTTTTAGCAAGACTGTATCAACTTACCCAGTTTGGTCTAGCACACTGTCTATTTTTATATGCATATGTAGTTAATGGCGTGTTGACTTTTTATTCTGGAAAGCTGTCTGAGTACTTAGCCAGACTCACTGAATTGCTCATTGATTTCCTAATTACTCAGTGTCTGTGATTACTTCAGTTTTCTTGTCTTCTGTATTTTGTTTTGTTTTGCTGGTGTCATTTCTTTGCTGTGCTAGGCCTTGGAGATCAGCACACGACTCAAGCAGTGGCATTATCCAGAGCTTTGGGCTTGAAGAAGGAATGCTTCCAGTTCTGCAGCATATGTGAGAGCATTTTTTAGCCTGCACATTTGTAAGTCTGGAGCCTCCAGGCTGGTGGGATAAGTTACAGAGTGGAATAGTGCATATTCACCTAATATTTTCTCCCTGTATAAGATCTACAGTTTCTCCTCTTTTGTGGCTCCCACT
Organism: Crypturellus undulatus; assembly: GCA_013389825.1. Classification (NCBI taxonomy): domain Eukaryota; kingdom Metazoa; phylum Chordata; class Aves; order Tinamiformes; family Tinamidae; genus Crypturellus; species Crypturellus undulatus. Next base: position 312,400 of record VWPW01001145.1, on the reverse strand, counting down.
TTGAGAGTGGGCATTGTGACCCTCAGTGAACGAACCTCCTTCTCATGTAAACTGTACTTCACTTCTCCCATTGAAATGGCAATTCTCTATCAGTAACCCCATCCCTACGGGAAAATGTAAACTACTTCCAAACGTCCATCTTTATATTTCAAATTTCTATGCATAAAATATTCAGAGGCACAGAGGAATGGAACATTTTCCTTCTATTGAAACTTCAGAGGACTGTAAAAGGGAAGAAAAGCTTAAACCTTGAAATGAAATGAGAAACTTATTACCATGGGAATGCATAGAATAAACATAGCCATCTGATGTAGCTCTTTCACAAACAGCTTGCTGTCTTGTCAAAGGGAGATGAATGAAAACTCACAAAGACTACAAGTTCCTCATACATTTTCATAGTTGCAGCTGTAGTTTTCGAGAGTTCCATTTCGAAAGACAAGCAAGTCAGAATTGCTTACATACAAAAAAGTACAGTGAGCCTACAGACCAGGAGGAACTCTGATTTTCAGCAGTGCTATTGTATTTCAACCTGGTCTCAGGAAATTATTTTCATTCACTAGATTTTAATGTGAATAGCTGGATCTCTTGTCTTGAAAAAGAAACATGATTTCTAGTCCAAGTAAGAGGTTATGATGCTATTGAAAAATATTAGAATGGTTAGAGAAGATGAACACGTTTTATAGGTTAGAGGATTGTAAACTATCAACCTGGAACTAGTGATAACACATCATACATTTCAGCAGATCTAACAGACTTCAGTAAAATTAAGTCATTTTAGATATACATTAGATACCTCTACTTACACTTATATTTATAAACCCTCAAACATGACTCACCCCAGGATTCTTTCTTTTATGGAAACTCAGGCTAAAACAGGACAAACAAAAAACTGATCAAGCAGTAAGTTTGACTCACTTGGCAAAATTTCAAAATGTTGGACAAACCTCATGTTGTAAGATTTGATAATAAGCTCTGACTGTGCTAAAGTTTCTGAAACATAATCAAGATTTGGTGATGCTTGACAAAGAACTCTGACCACCGCTCATTTTAGAGGTGAAAATATAATGGAAAACTTTTGATTTCTTTTTTTTTCTGAAAAACTTTCCAAGTTGTTGAATGAAAATAAAATAAAAAAAAACCTAAAGTGGTTAACTTAAAAATTGTGTTGCTTATTTTTTTTAAAAAGCTACCTTCAGTAGCTGATGGGACCCAACACTGAGAACTGTTGTTGTGCTCTTTACCCCTGTAATGTGGCAAAGCTTGTGATTTGTGAAGAGAAATTGATGACTCATGAAAAACAACGGCCAAATTACATCACAGAAAATGATATTCTGCTAGGGAGATCAGTTCACAGATCATTACATAACTGAACTGAAAATCATTTGAAGAACTTCTTGAAGTGAAACCAAAAATCAAAACATTTCAGTACTTAAATAAAAGCTAAAATGCTTAGTTTCCAGATATTGATGCTTAAAAAAAAAGAAAAAAAAAAGACAAAATTCCAACAGATTACATGGAAAATAAACAGAACTGGAAAATAACATAGTTTTTCATTAAAAACAGCACTTTTGAAAAAAATGTAAATCATCTTAGTAATAATAATAAAAAAAAAATAGCACTTGTGAATTGTCCTAGTGTTCTAAAATGTCTGTTTCTCATTCCAATTACCTTTTCACACAAAGTCTTGAGATTGCAAGTAATTTCAAACGTTTATTTTCATGACTGAGTAATTTCACAGGGCGACCATTTCAATCTACTTTTGAGTTATAAAAAATATCTACTCAGCAACTGCCCAATTGTAAAGTGTTGACACACTGCTGGCCGGAGGGAGAGTTGCTGACTTTTTATTTTGTAAATGTGTTTTGTAAGAATGTGTAAAACTTGTTAAGAAGCAAAGGTTCTGTTGGCTGGTGGTTAGAATTTCTGGAACTTCTGAAGAAAGAAGACTGAAGGTTATGTTATTGTGTTATATATGCTATTTGTATCAAGCAAATAAATAGGTCAGTGGGATATTCAGAACCTCAGGCATTGTCTTTTAGGAATTATTATTTATTGAGATAGACATCAAGATGGATTTTTTTATTATCTATTAGCCATTTTACTTGTTCATTCATGGCATTATCATTTGAAAGTGGATTATTAAATAACTTTTATTCTTGCAAGCTAGGATACACTTCTTTGCAGTGGCTTCCAGTCTTCTCAACACACTGGTGTCATTCTTGGAACTTAATTGAAATTTGCTTCTTTATGGGACAACCTTTTACAATTTTGTGCTGTGTTAGCAGAGTAAGGATTTTATAACTACTTGAACCAGACCGACTATATGAAAAGCAATTTCAGTCCATTAGATAAGATAATGATCTCAGTTAAGGGACTAAGAGCAAGCTGAGCCTTTGAGTTTTGCAATATAAAAATGCAAGATCATCCATTTGTGGTTGTTTTGAATAGGATTTAATTTCTGATTTTGCAAGTAGCAAGGTTTAAATTCAAAGGATATTCATCCAAGGATATTCAGCTGTTAATCTTTAACTAGGATTTATCATGGCAATGTGTACAGAGCAACTACATTAGGGATCATTAAATAATTGAATAATGAAGTAAGTCAAATAAAAGACTCAAGAACAAATTAAATAAAATTTCATGGGATTTAGAGAGGTCATCCCTAATTTCTGCAGATTTAGGAAATGAATGAATGAAATAAATAGCATGTATCAGATATCTAACCATTCATGAATCTATGAAGAATACATCTGCATGATTATAAAACATCTAAGTTTTGTTATTTTGATCTCTTTCTCACATTTCAGAGTTGTATCTTTCCAGAACAAAAAGGTGATATCACACCACGGCAGAATATCAAATTCTAAAGACTTTTATCTGGATCACACTGAAACTCCTAGGCAGCGGTGCTATTGTTAGAGAGGCTACATTTTTTTTCTTTATGGAGAGACAGCGTTTCCTATCTATGAAAACAAAAGGCTCTGGAAAGAAGATATTCCTTAGATAGTCTGTGTTCTTATGAGTCTGAGATAGCAACCCCATTACAATAATCTCATTAAATATAGAATAATACTAAGCAGCAGACACATTTCCCTATTAGCATATTATTCTCTTTTCTTCTAAAGCCAGCTGGTAACCTTTCATTGCCTGACATCTACTACAGGGGCACACTGTAGAGAGTCACTATCTAATTGACACTGAATCTTGAGCTCTGTGTATTCTTTATATTCTTTCAATAGGTAGGGATCAGAACAGAAGACATTTCCCTGATACCACAAGCTGCTATATGAAAGTGACTGTTAGGGGGGATTCTGATTTTAATCTGTACTGGAGGCAGTCAAATCACAAATGCAAATTACCATAATTTCCCCATTTTTTTCACCTTTATATCCATAACCCTTTCTCTCAACCTGAGAAGCACTTTTATTTTAGGGAGGTATGATAGATCCTTTGCATGTCAAATGTACTTTTTTATTAATTTTGCTTGACTGGAATTGCAGAGTAGATTTCATGTAGGAGCTGCATCGACTGAAATGTAATATACTATAATGTTTTATAGGTATATGTATGTTTATACGTACATATATGTTTGTATGTAAAAGAATGAAGCATGTTTTCCAGCATACAGTGATTTTCAAGAACTCAGTCGGAATTGATAAAGTATTAAATTATGTGCCTTTTTTTGGAGGGTATTAGTTTTCTGGGCTACAGAGTATTTCAGGCAACTAAGTTTCCAACTTTATATCCTCTCTTTCCTTTTCAAACATTTGCAAAACATACAATATATATGGGAAGGATAAATGGAAATCTAGGCAGTAACTAATATGAAAATTATTTAAAGTATTCCTTGTTTCACACTTGGAAATTATTCTTTTTGTCCTTGTGTCTATGCTTTGTTACAATGTTAAAAAAATCATCAGAATACTAGGAATATTCCTCCTGTAGATAAATATCTTTTTGTATAATAGGAATGGAATAATAACTCTGTTGATTTCTTTGGCAAAAATTAACAACTGGATGATTGAGACATTTATGGACTCAGACAATCTCACACTGATGAGGAGACCTTGCGCTGGAGCTCGAATATCACTACTCCTTGCATATCCCAGGAACAAGGGTAAAAACAAGTTGAGCATAGCAATACTGACCTTCATTCCACTGTTTGTGTTTGTTTGTTTGTTTGTTTCATTATGAGATGAAAAAGAAAGAGATGAAAAACTAAATGCAAAATTGAGGTCCATCTGATTGGATGTATACCTCACATGAATAGATCACATAAAACAGTTGAATTTCTGATACCTAACAGAATTGTTCATTTATTTGCCCATATTTTTATGAGAGAGATTCACTCTAAGGACTCTGCCTTAAATTATTTTTCAATGTGTCCAATGTGCTCAGATTTATGGAAAAAAAAATTCTTTTTTTTTTTCTTTTTTTTTTCTCCACCAAACATTTTATTTAACAAGAGTGTCTTGAGATGCACTTGCCAGAAGCATTTTCCCTCTAAAAGACTTTCCCTGAGGAGGCATTTCTCAAAGGATCTCTTTTTCTGATTCAGTATTGAGCCGAATGTCATCATAAGATTTTTCTCCCTGCTGCTACAACCCCATAACAACCCCCCGTTGATAAATCCATTCTAATACTGGCTTAGGGTGTTATGGTACAGCCAGTACTCACTTAGCTAACACTAACAGAAAGATGGATTGTGCATAAGTTACAAGTGGGTTTACTTTTGAAGAAAATTACACCTCAGTTTTTGCTTGGCGATGATCTTGTTTCAGATCTTTTTTTATCTGGTCACACAGTTAGTGCCAGAAAACAGCTAAACTGTTTTTGAAGCTACATCCTATGTTGCATCCAGGGAATTCAAACAGCTTGAACCTTTCCAGGATTCCAATAATCTACACTGATTTTGGTGGCTATAGTGTTCCTCTTGTGCTCTTACCATACTATTTTCTTTTGAAGGATATTTTTAATATGAATTTCTAGCATCTATTCATATATTGACATATTGTTCACTGATTAATTTTAACTGTGTTAGTTTTAACTGTGTACAGGTCAATTGCTCCTATTGAGAAGTAGAGATATCTACCAGTGCTATGTTCACAGTAAGTTTCTGTTCTAGAACTTTTTCCTCCAAGAAAAATACGAACCAAGCAAGAGGAGATACTTTCTGCTGAACAGTACTTGTCAACTCAACAGTATGTACAACATCTTATTCCTTAGTTAATGATACGCATGTTATTGTAGCAGCCATTCTTTGAAGCAGAGTCAAACTTTTGCTGGTTCCCACTATAAAAGCTTTCTGTGTCCCTCAGTAAAGTACCATGAGACCCTTGAATGAGATGTTGTGCCTACATAGGAGGATGTAGCACCACAAGATTATTGTAACTCAATCCCTAAATCAATGAATCACTGAGAGTGGGCTGCCATGGACAGCGTACTTTTGGTTACAGAACTAGAACCACATGTCTGTACGTGACTACATGGTGTAGGCAGCTCCATTACAGTCTTGTTCAACTTCCGTTGAAAGGGTGGAAACCTGAGTTCTGCTGTGATCCATCTCATCTTAGCAACTCCACTATCACATGTCTAGGGTACACATCTAGGGTACAAAATTTGGGGTGTATTCTTCTGTCCATGTTTAGATAGATGTCTGCAAAGTAGGTATCCACATCTGGTTTCTTTATTCATGCTCACTTTCTAGCTGAGGAGAAATGCAGAAACTTCTAGAAGACAATTTGTTTTACCTAGAGATAGACATCTAGAATAGGTCAAATGTATCAATTTTAGAAGATTTCTTTTTCTTTCTACTGTTTATAAGTTCATTTGGACATCATACTTAGACACAGCTGTCTGCATTGTAGATAAAATCTAAATTTCAATAAAAAGTTAGTTCCAGCATTTAACAATTTCCTTATTTAACAATGAAATATGTACATTCCTTAATTTTTGTATTTTTATCTTTATGTCTCCATCTCTCTGTAAAAATTATCCAAAAAGTAATAATATTTCCACACTGCTTTATTTTCTTCTATTTATTTATTTATTTATTTATTTATTTTTAATGTAACCCCTTAAATACTTCTTTGAGAAGGAGAAATTAAGTACTGAAAATAAGTCCCTTTTCCCTGGGCACACAGATCTTACAATTAGTAGAAATTTTTTGTCAGTTGTAAAAAATAAGCCTCAAAGGGAGTAAATTAATAGCTTGGTGAAATATTGGAACTCAATAGTAAGACTAGACTTCAGCCTCACTTGAGTAAAGACTTGATTTCTTATTTCTGATATCTCTGACATCTTGTGTTTTCATATAAAGTATCTGTGTTGCAAAAGAAATACCCATTTTATTCGCTAATACACATAATCAGTAATTCACAGCAAGACTTGTCTCATGAAATACTTATATGCTCTGTATTTTATACATTGTGTTTTCTGCTATTAATGCTGTATATTTTTGTTTCTGCACATCTGTTTTTTTCAGTACGACTACACATATTCTTAACTTTCAAAAATTGAATATCAGAGGAAACAACTCTCTAATACATTTTACTGTTACACCTATAGATCCAATGAGACTGATATTTTTGAGAGCACTCAGAGCACTCTGTCATGGCTGAGGACTATGTTGTGAAGAAAAGAAATAGACTAAAGTCTTCATTTGCTATCAGAAACTGGAATTTACATCTCGTGTAACTTCCAAAGCACCTGATTCCTTAAGTTTTGAACATTTTTAGTTCGGAGATTTGATTCCAAATTCAAAACCATCCTCACTGACCATATCTCAAGTTAAGAAATTTATATTTTCAGGAGATCTACCCCATTAAACTCTAAACAAAACCATATAAGCTGAAAATGCTGTATTAATGATGGGAGGAAGTCAGTTGCCAGGAGATACTCGTTCAGTCTGGATTCAAATGACATACCATGCCATTTGCATACTGCAAATGCATATTGCTACCTTTTCATTCTCCATTCTCTTCATCTTGTAACAGACAATCCTCATTAAAAGCAATGATATTATACATATAATACCTAAATAAAGTTATTGTGATACTATATATATTATATATAGTATATTAATACTAATCAGAGACAGTATATATATATATGTGTCTATCCATGTATATATGTGTGTACATATATACACACATACACTGTCTCTTTTATGTATATATACACATACATATATATATATGTATATATATACTGCCTCTGATTAATTTTTATTTGGGGATTTTTTTTTATTGAAGTAAAAATTAAAAAAAAAAATTCAAAATGAAAGGTGAATTTTACATTTTGTTGGGAGTGGAGATTGCACACTGCTACAGAATTCCTTAGCCATAGAAAAAACATTAAGTTTACAGTTCATATCAGCCTCTCCCTTTCCGTCTTTCTATCTTTCAAACTCCCTTATAGCACTGGATTAAAATAGTTTGTTAATATTTCTCTGCTTTCTCTCTCCCATTTTCTTTTGATAGTTCTTTTTTTCTTTTCCAGAAAATTTAGACTAAATGTCTAATTTCATACAGTCTCCTGCTGAGAAAGACCGAATATCCATTTTTTTGTTTATCATTTATTCTGAACATCCTGTGGTTATTTTTACTGACAGTTCCCCTCTCTTCAGAGGACTGCAGATATGATAAGAAGGTGCGGTTAATTTTTATTTGGGGAGATTTTTAGCTATTCACAAGGATAATTTTGCTACTGATAAACAAATGTTGACTGTGTGTCAGTATTCTATAAGATGTTGTAAACTGGGGCTGTCATGAAAACCATATTGTAGTAATCCACCTTCTTAACATTCTCCCTTTTCTAAAGAGAAGGTGGAGGTTGCTGCACTGTGACTGAAAAGACTATCAAAATTAATAGTGTTTGCTAAGGCAAGAGCATGCATCATGTTAAGTAGAATACTCAGGGTATAGTTTTCTACACATTCATAGTGAGAAACAGTTTTAATATCTGATATTGCAGCTATCCAGGAACTGAGAAATTAAAATAGACTTCATAGGCTTCAAACACTTTTAGTGACTCAGATCTAAATGGTTCTCAGCCAGAATCTCTACAGATACTTTCGTTTGCCCTAATCACATAATTATAAAACATAGTATATTAATTCCTCTCAAAAATGTGTCAAGTAATGTCTATGACATCTAGACTGTGAAAATAGATTAAGATTCCTTTACTAAAATATATGATAAATATTTAGTTTGAAATTCTTTTCAGTGGTGAAAGAGTAAAATCAGAGATTTCTGAAAAACAATATTTCTGTTTTCTCAATACTAGTTTGAACGAAGCTCTGACTTCTAATTTTTGTAGTTTATGGAATGGTTACTGCAGATATGAATATTAAATAGGAATATACCATACATTCACAGTTAATATTAATGATCTCATAGTGTTAAAAATTTTCTGTTGATCACATGAATTAGAGGTTCATGTAGCATAGAAGAATATTATGAAAATTATTGTGTTTCAAATGTTTTCAAACGTATGTTTTGATAGAAACACTTTAAATGATGTTTTCATACCTAAATAGTTAATGGAAAATTAACAGAAAGTGCTATTATTTCTTTCACATTATTGATATTTGTTTAAATTGATATATTTAAAATCTATCTGTCTAGAAAAACAGGCAGATTCAGAGGTCATTTTGCTAGCAAAATTTATCTATCAGGCATCTTGGACCATTTCCTACATCATCTAAAACATTTTTTGATCACCCACTTATTCCCAGAGTAATTCTCTTTTTCTTTTTCCTTTTCCTTCCACTATTATTATTCTTATTCTTATTATGTATGTTATATATATATAATATAAAGCTACATATTACAAATTTATAAGCACTATTATTATCGAGTTATACAGAGTATTATGTATTACCTAAAGTCTTACTTCTGCAGATAATTTCTTTTTTTTCCATGGCTGTGTTGGTGACCCTAAGTTGTCTACTTACTCCAGCATGCACTAACTTCAAAAGACACTATCCTCTCTGAAAGAAGCAGATCATATTGTAGAATGGAGGATACCCCACAGAGGCTACTCTGCATGCAGGGAATATGACACATACTCATGGGGTCTTATAATAGCAGACAGACTGTGAATTACTCCTGTTGAGCCTCTGGGTATTTCTTATTCATGAACATTATTTATTTGAGTTGCTAAGAAAAGGCTGAGAGACAAAACCATTGAAGCAAACAAAAACTCAACATTTCTACCACTACTAAGCTTCCTTATATTTTATCATAGCTTTTTCAGATAAGAGGCAATATATTCAGTGACAAACTTCTGACCTGAAATTCAGGGTAGTTGTGATTCATTTCTAGCTCTGTCAACAACAGCCACTCTTTGACCTTGGGCAAGTTGTACTTTGTGTGTGCCTTCATTTCCCCTTCTACTCTGTGAATGTTTTGCTTTTTTAGAGATTATATACTGTACTAAGGAACAAAAAAATGGGTAATGAAATGTCTGTGGAATGCTAAACTTCTGAATTGCCTGACCTAGAATTAATGAAAAGAAGAATACAAAAATCACAGCAGTTTAGATCATCTCAGAGGGAGAGTGAATTGGGAGAATATTTTAGACATTAGCAGGATATAAGCAAGCTTAAGGCATTTTTGGCTGCTTAAAAGCCTTTTGTCCTGTCCTCTTTTGCAGAAGAAAAAATACTCTACATGAACCTAAGATTTAAAAATAGCCAGTTTCTGTCTTTGATTGAGGGAGAAAGACACAAGCCAGATTTATTGGCTGTCTAGAGACCTTATGTTCAGTTTTCTCTTGTCACATTCGCACCAATTAAATGTGAGAGTTTATATGTTGTCCTATCTGTAAAGATGACAGCCAGATCCTTGTCTGGCTCATTTAATTGTCTCTGTGGGAGAAGTTCCTCCACCCCTGTACAGCTAACAGTATTTCATATAACTACTGCAAAATCCTGCTTACTTGAATATTTGCAAGTAAAAAAATTGTTTAGAATTTAGATATGTAAGAGAAGCTTATACTCCTTTCTCCCAATATAATATTTTTTAATGGAATTTAGAAACGCATTATTAAATTGAAGGTGAAATGCCATATATAGTACTTGCCATACCTACAAAGATATATATTATAGGTTATACATCATGTATCAGTCATACATCATATATCAATAGGTGTCCAGGGCAATTATAATTGCTAGCACGCACAACAAAGTTACTGTTGCTATCTTGAACGCAGAATGAGAAACAGAAGATTCAGTGAAATTATCATACTTCAAAACTAAGTAAAAAGACGCATACAAAATCTTTTAGGTGCAGTAGCTGATCCTCTCACCTATATATTTTCTGTTCGTTTGTTTGTTTTCTCCAGTCTCACTGCAAAACTTTGCTCTACTTTAAAAATCTCCATTAATCAGTTCCAGTATAATTGGAGACATATGAACTAAATGTTGAGTCATATGCTTTTATTAGAATGTGTATTTTATGAGATCCATTATGATGTTTTTACATACGTTAACTACCATTATATTCAACTGATATTTCTATTGGCTTTATAAGAACTGTTCAAAATGAGGTAAGAAATCAGAATATATTTCAGAATGAAAACATTATGTGACTATTTCACTATTGTTATGTTAATGTGAAAATGTCTGCATTTCATCTTCATCCATTTTAATTTCAATTAATGATCAGTGATCAACTCTATGCTTTAAAGTCACAACTTTTGTTTAGAAACGTATATCTGTTTTTTACAACACTGACTGGAAGACTTGTACTGCAAGTCATTTCTTCGATCACTGAAAGTTTTAGCATACTTAGCAAATCAAACTAATGCTGCATGTCAAAACCTTCCCTGTTATTCTTTTTACATGTCTGATATACACGGAATGACATCTACCTTTACTTCCTAATTTTTCTGCTATTCTGAAGCAGAACAGGAGGACACAATCTCCAATGCCAAAAATAATCTTTTTGCCAATTCCAGCCATCAAGATTTGCTTGAAGTTAGACTGATTCTTTTTTTTTCACTACCACTCTGTACAGTTCAGTGAACTGTCATGTAAAAAATCAAATAGACAGGTCCTGAAGCAATACATTACATTTACATCTTAGATTACTTCGAACATATTAATTTTAGCTTATTTTTGAAAGAATTTCCCACTAACCTAGTCAACACACCCCTTTCTGGCACTTTTGGCTATTCTAAAGCATGTTTTCATTCAGATCATGAGCCATTACAAGAGGTATGCTTTACCTTACAGTTTTGTCTCAAGTTTTATTAGCGGCAGTGATGTAGTATAATGATACAATAAATATTAGTTACAACTGGAGGCATCCCATTGCCAGAAGCCTCCCCCACTGACTGCTGAGATGAATTAAGAAAAGAAAGTATTGAATTTCTTATGTTTTCAGTGGCTTCTCTAGATTATTTGAATTCATCCTTAGGCTCTTTCTTAGAAGATGAGTCATTCCAAGTTAGGCTTCTCTGACTTCACTAATGGAAAATAATGTAAGGAATAATGTCTGCAACAAGACAGTGAGTTTTTTAATGATCAATGACTAGTAACATATTCTTATTTGAAAAAAGAAAAAAGTGACCTACATACCATATGCAATGACTTTTCCTTCAGGTCCTGAAAAGACTTTGCATTTTTGTTTTTGTTTTCCCTGCATTAGAAATATACAAGACTCCTAAGTCTATCTGCAAGATAAATGTATTGAATAGCTATTTATGTCAGTGGCTGAGTTGTCATAGTCTTTGATCTATTCCTGATATATTTCCATACTCCATTTAGTATTTGAAACTGGTGACTACAGATGTACATAACTTTCTTAATGACACATGAAATTCAAGAGAAATCGATCAATTTGCATATTCCAAGACCAAAGCTATGGAAAAAAAGCTATGTTTTATTCATTGTAAAGTACTTTGAAAGACAAGGATTTAACATATTTCAACTGCTTAGGGAAGCGCATATTTTGCATTGTCCAAGATAAAAAAAAAGAAGAGATATTCAATCTTTCTCAAATATATATATATATATATAAATCATAAAAATAAAACTCAGAATTTATCTCATGATTTCTGATAGATAGATTTACAATAACTAGGTTAAGCTTGTAATAACTACTAACAGTAAGTAAGAGGAGAACAAAAACTGTGGGCAAAACCAGATAGTCCAGAATTTAGACTTTATTGATAAACAAAGGGAATTGTGCTATTCTATAAACCCTTTGACAGCTGATAATTTGACAAATTTGAGGAGAATCAGTGTACAGAAACGAGTGAGCTTTCCCATCATGCTAGCTACCTGCCAGTCTCTTCCTTTTGTTTCCTCCTGGCATAACGAGAATTGTCACAGTATTCATAAGCCTCCAGTCATCCTGGTTTTGGGAAATGGGTTGACATAAAAGAGATGCAGATGATCCTGTTAGTCCCATTTGCCTTGGCTAACACCTCAATGTTATCCGTGATGTGGATTAATATTTTGGGTACCTCTTTCCTTGTTTACTTTTTCTAACTCTCCCTTGTTCCTTTTTCTGTTTTTATTCTCCATTCAGTTATATTCTGCTTGTTCCACTTGTTTCATTCCTCTCTCTGTTTCCTGCTTTCTCTTTGAAAACAGTCTGACTTTGCCAGACAAGACTTGTTTTTTCTTTTTTCTTTCTTTTATTCTTTCTTTTTTCTCTCTCTTTTTTTTTTTCCAGTACTGCTGTGAGCTTATGACCAAAAAAGGAGTTAAAAGCAATGCCTTAAACACTGTGACAGGGGGACAAGTTTGCCAGATCTTGGAGTAGCTGATAAAACCACATGCTGTGCTTGTTTTTTTTTTGTTTGTTTTTTTGTTTTTTTTTTGGCAACAACCATATATATAAGAAGCAAGAACAAAAGCTGAAGCTGTTTTTCCTCCCTTCCCCCTGCCTCTTCTCTTTTGTCCTTGTTTTCTTTGTTCATTTTCAGGGAAATAGGATTGATTTCCAGCAAAAACAAAAACAACAGCTCAAGCTCATCTCAATAAATTTCTCTTTTCCCCAAGAAAAGATAGCGATTACTAACTTTAGTACCATCTATAAGACTGTCAAGTAGGGTAAGGATTTTTTTTTATAAAACAGTGAATGGAGAAGGGAAGAGAGTGAAATCACTGCTTTTGTATTTGAATATTATTTTTTTGATATATTTCTAATAATAAGTCATTTGAAAGGAGTTGTATTCACTATTTTTTGTATAAAAAAAAATGAGAATTGACTGCCTAGGACTTTATAGTGACTTCATCCTTAATATGATAGCCTCTTTATTCCATGAGATTTAATATGCTATAACTTGAATTTTTTTGGTGCTGATATTTTACAAAAAGTATGAAAGACAGCTGAGATGATTAAAGTTTTGTAAATATGACCTTAAAATTAGCTGGGTATATACCCCGTTCAGGTCCTCAAATAAATCAGATGATAGAAATAGAATTAAATTAGATGTTTCAACAGATTGGAAGTATGAACTCCAACTCAGAATTTATACTAATTTGGAAGCACTTGGAATCCAGACCAGATTCGATCTACTGTAAAAGACAAGACATTAGTGTATCCACTAAACGTGATTTTCAAATATGAATTTGATATGTGACCGAATGCATGCACATGAGTTCGGCAGAAAGCANGATTCGATCTACTGTAAAAGACAAGACATTAGTGTATCCACTAAACGTGATTTTCAAATATGAATTATTAACCTGATATGTGACCAAATGCATGCACATGAGTTCGACAGAAAGCATGCAGAAAACAACAGAAAGAAGAATTTTATATCAGAAGGAATTCTGGATAGATTTGTGTTCCCCTCAGGCATATATCAAGTATTGATCCTCCTAAAGGAGAAGTTTCCAATCTTTTTTTAAACAGAAATGGACACTAAAAATTAATTTGAAGCAATATCTGAATTGCTCATTAGGATGTGTTTAAAAATGTAAGTATAAAACAGTAATTGTAACTCAGAGGTAGGTGGAGAAAATTTAAACATGACTGGTAGTGAACTCTTATTTGAGGAAGTTTTCTCGCATCCTGAAGGATGTTAAAACTTGGAATTTTTTCAAGAACGAATAGTGTTAGAACAGGATGTTGTGTGACCTACACTTCCTTCCTCAAAGATCTAGGAGGTAGAAAATGTAATTATCACTAGAGCCGTTTTTTTTTTAGCCAGAACAGAATTTTATTAAGGAAGTGGATAAGGTACTTGCAGTTCACACCTGGATATTGTGTATAAGCATTCTGGCCAACATGGGCCAAAACTTTTTCAGGGAGTGTTCTAACATTTTATCTGTATATTTGTTATGTGCCAGTGAATGGTGAGCTCATGAAATGAGCTCAGAGCAGAAGCAGCTCTTTCACAGCCTGAAGACTGTGCACCAGCTGAACAAAACTCCCCTTCTGAGGGAAATCTTGATAGAAAAGCCTACCTCAGATAAGGATACTGGCACCAGTAGTAGCTACTACAGAATTATTACTTATTTTTAACTTTGTCTTTGATTGTAAGAATGCCAGCAGGATTATGGAGAGGATTCATACCTCATACCTGTTTTGTGTCGTGCATATGTTTTTGTCTTAAACAGTCCATGATATTACTGTCCATCAGCTAGGACATTTAAAATATTTCAAGGGGAATGGATGAACTTTTATCTTATAAAGCATTTCCTTGTCTACATGGCAATTTTCATTTTGCAGTTAAATGAGTATTAGCATTATCTTTATTAGCAAGGAAAAAAAGAAAAGACCTTGCATAAGGATATTGGAGCAGTCATGTCAATCAAACATTTAGAACAAGAAACAAAAAATAAATAACTTGAATATAAATTGACATAGAATTTCTGCCAATTACTACACTGGATTTATTAGCTAATAGTAGAAAATAAAGTAGGACTTTTTAAGTTTGTAACTACAAAGTTTCAGGCCTACTTCTTTAACTTTTTTTTTCTTTAGCAGAAACTGAATGAGTTCTCTGTTTTTCTGACAGTTTTCTTCCATCATAATCTTCAACAATTGGACAATTGCTTTTTATAGATGTATGTTTTAGTTCCCCATGTAATCCTTACAGTCGTCCTAATTCTCAAATAAAGATACTAATCTCTTGTTCTGAGGATAACTATTGTGCTATCAATGAAATTCTGGAAATGATAATACAGGGACAGATTAAAAAACACTCTGGAAAAAGATGCATTTTTAAAGAATGATTTTTCTATAGTGCATCATGTTTGATTACAGTCTCTACTAGTCCAAGAATGAAATTTATTTAATAAGTTCATTGACAGGTCCTACAACATTTAAATAATTAATGACTTGTCATTTATGAACTCTAGTGAGAGTTATTTTTATTGCAAGTGTGATTTACATCATAATAGTACTTTAATTCTTATAACTCTATACTCTAATCAGTAAAAGGCAAAACCTGTTCTGTTTTGCTTAGTAGATAACACATAGAAAGAAGAAAAGGATGTCATATGACCAAAGATACACAGAAAATCCTACTACCTAGATACTATATGTAAAGAAAGCACTAAGGTGCATGAAAAAGAATAAGTTTCATGCCAGTACAAATGTCAGCTCTGGATATAAAAAGGATTATTTCATCAGAGTGTGAAGCGTAATTAACTACACGCTGACAATGCTAATTCTCTCAAAGTTTTGAGTCAGATTTTGCACTGTAAAACAGAAGAAAATCCCAAACACTTTTCACATTTCATCCCTAAAAATGAAGGATACAAAGCAGTGAAAGAAAACAACTTGGAATTGATAATATAGCAATGCTAGAATCAAAGCAAGCAGCAGTCTTCTATCTTCTACATTTCAAATATTCCACAGGGATAAACTTCGATGAAATGTAGAAGTTGTGGTTAGAATTCAGAAATGTTCCTTAGATGCGTAGGTGAGAGGCCAATCCTTGGTACAAACTTTAATATCATCAAAGAACTTCAGAATCTAAGAGTTCACTCTGATAAGGGTAGGAATAAGATCAGGAATTTTGTCCATAGCTGCTTTTGTTCCTTCATGCTTTCTTTGTGCTTGCTGTATAAGTTTTGAAAAAGTCATTTGAGTAACAAAATGTTTCTAAAAGAATCTAAAAATAAAGAAGTCAGAAGTTCAAGGCCTTTGGAAGTTCTTGGAATGAAGAAATATGGGAAAGAAGATTTGCTTTTCTCCAGCTGTGAGGGTAGTGCCCTCAAGGATGCTTCAAATGAAAAATATCCTCTCCAAGTGACTATATGGACGGAGACTTTACTTACGTTTGAGGCTCTGGGTCACATCAAAGATAGAGCTGCTATTTGATTCTACTATCTGTTTTTAGTCTCCCCACCCTTAATAATACTGCAATATTTATTCTCTAATTAGTAATATGTATTTTTTTGTGATTAGTAATTTTTTGTGTTCTTGAGGAATAAAAATCAAAAACCTCCCACAGGTTCCTCCCCAGCTCACTGAGGAGCTCAGTCCATATGTGGGGGAGTCTGTTATACAAGGTGTTAATCTCTACTTTACGTTTGAAATTTTAATTGAAAAATAGCAGCCAACTTATTGCTGGGACGGTAGTATTGAGGATAAAAGTTTTTTATTCATCTGAGAATATTTAAATTCTATATTTAAATACAATGGTTCAACTCATCATAAAATGGACAGACAAGCATTCAGAATTGGATATCATTCCCAAAGCCATTCATAAAACAAGTGTCAAGAGATAAATGTCACATCTGGAATTTATTAACTTGCCTACCTTCTGTTCCTCAAATACATAGTCAGAAGAAATAAGAATCAAATTTTCATAATGCTTCAGAGACTACAGAAAGGGCAATACATTTCAAGCCACTTGTGACTTAAGTGCATTGTCTGTGAAATCAGAATGTACCAAGAGATGAGACTGTTTTTAATTCCAAGAAGCTATTTAAACACATTCATTTCTATTGCTTTCTTTGGATTTGTGTCATTCTCCTAATTCTCTTTATTCATTTTCAGAAAAGCTCTATTGAATGACAGTTCTGGACCATCTTGTTTCAGTATTCACTCTCCAGAAGCTTGTAAATTTGATATATACCAGAGAAGGATGATCCTATTTCTCTCTGCAGAGGAATAACTACCAATACTTTTTTTTTTCTGCAGGATTTGTTGTACCCAAACAGAACAGGATAAGTAATTTAATTTATATTGTTTGGATTCTTTTTTTTTAACTCCATAACTGTAAAGTAGTTTCTGATTAGAAAATGATATGCAGATATTTTTCTTTTCAAAGAATTCTTTTGTTCATCTTTCTCTTGTGAATGTAGCACGTCTGTTTCTGGGGAAGGAGAAACGTCTTACATAACAGAATCTGTATCTTTCTTTTAACTCTACCTCAGTGTAGTAACAGACTCAACCTGAACTGCATGATGTTTTATATGACAGGGAATACATGAATATAAACATAATATACCCAATGGACAATCTACATGGTATCATATTAATATTTACAAATGCTAGTATCATGTGGAGTATCTGTGAAAGATGAGCTCTCAAGCAGATTTTCTTCATTTTATTATTGCACTAAACCCTTAAGAAAAGGTGTGGTTATGCTTTTTTTTTTTTCTTCCTGCATTGAGGAATTTTTTGATCTAAAATTTACTTGACAAGTAGAAAGTGAGATGTCTTCCAGAAAGTAAAGAAGCTGTTGAAACTCTGGTCCCAAATACACATCTCTACATAAACAGCACATCCAGCTGCTCTGTGGCTGGAGAGGGAAGATGAATAAAGTTTTTAGTGGAAATTAAAACTTTCTTTCCTCTTCCAGCAAATTCCATATAGAAAATGCATAATTATTTTCTCTAAGTCAAGAACTTCTAAAATACGTGACTGTCTTTGGGTTGTCTGAAGGAAATGCTCACTCTGTTCCTACCTTGTTCCTTCTGTGGCTTCCTCAAATCCAGTATGAAATTGAACACTGGAAAAGATGGAATTATTTCTTGACTCGGTTTAAACTTATACTATATTAACATTTTCAGATTGAATTCAGATTTAATTTTTAAATATGAGTGTTCATATATGTGGATAAAAACAGTATTGCTACTACTTTGTCTTCTATCATCAGTTATCTAGTTCAAATACAGTAATAAGCTACACTAAACTCCTTTTTTGCATTTATCTTGTGTTTCTTTTTTGCCATAATCAAATCCTTCATAAATGTAGGATAGCTTAATTCCAAATGGATTTGCAAAGTAGTTAAATATGACTTTCATATTTGGACTGCAAAATATTATGAGTAATACATATTCCCATCACATTTATTGTATGGTAGATAACACATAACTTGCCATTAAACAAGCTCTTTTACTCAGTTTAAATGGCTCTCTAAAAATGACAGAAAATGAGCTTATGCCCTATACTACATATTTGTCAAAGTGACTTTTTTTTTTTTTTTTTACTTTACACCATCCATTTAAACAAATGAGTTTGTAGAGTTTTGTAATAGTGATAATGATTCCCATCAAGGAAGAAACTAGAACCCATTGTATGAATAAGAAGGCAGGAACAGGGACTGACTTAGCAGCCTTTACATTCCCTCTCCAGCTTCACCCCACATGGACCCTCGCACTCTAATGTTAGCTTTCATCTCAAACAAAAGTACCCAGCCACACCATAGACAAAAACTTTCTCACAGGCTTTGACCTGTGAGAGACTACACTTGGTCTCTCTCCAAGCTTCTTTCCTTTCCCTAGTATTAATTTTATGATAAGCCCTAAATATAGATTTAAAGGCATGCCCCCAAATGCATTTTTTTCCCAGCCAGGTTCTCTTGATAGCCCACAATTGCCTTGAGGATCTCCTTTTCAGCCACATTTCACCTGGAACCCTGTGCTTTCTCCTCTGTCTCTTCATGCAGTATCTATTCATGCAGTATTTCTCAATTTTACATTTTCTTGCCATAGGGTTATTTGATTTATAACTATTGGTGAATCTATTTCTTGAACTGTAAAAGTCATTGTACCATTCTATTAATTAACTTCTCAGGAATCAGTAGCACATTATTTGTGGCATTACTAGCTTAATCAAATGAGTGCTGTACGATAAAGTACAAAAGCTGCATGAAGGGAACATGAGATGATCTGATTATAGCTGTGACCTATAATGTTCTTTAAGCTTCTGGCATTAATTTAGGGAAAGTGGGAAGAGGAAGAAGAAAAAAAAAAGGAACTATATATAGTTAACAAACCAAATTATAGATACTTTTAACTGATTCATACTATTTCTGAGTAGCATGACTCTACCGGAGTCATTCTGAGGCCAATGAAGGTGGGATTAAATGGAAATAATCAAGCTCTCTTTTGTGTTTGCAGGTGGTTAACAACTAACAGTTTTATTCTAGTTAGCAAAAAAAAAAAAAAAAGTTACTAATAACTGTTAAAGACTTATAATCTATAATAATTAGCAACAAATGTGGGCACAGTTTCTTCAGTGTTACTACAATGTCTTCTTCTCATAGCACTTTCACACTTTAAGGGAAGTGCAACTGACAACAGAAGTTCTGAAGCCATCTTCTAACTGAAAGAGAAATCTTCAAGCCACGCCGTATAAACAGAGGGTGAAAATTGGTTTACCCACACAAAAGATCAGGGATTTATCCAAGGGAATATATATAACTATATTTTTCTGGGATCCATTTGGTGTTCATTTTTTTCTATATTGTGCTTAGATTTTTTTATCCCCTGTCACTAAAAAGCAATAGCATGCCTAGCTATAACTGTAATTCTAATGTGAATCCAGCTTACTTTATATCTTGGATTTGTGCCTATGACTGACATAGTAATTAAAGTTTCTTGCCAAAAAGGTGGTGAAAGCAACTTTGGGGCCAGATAAAAGAGGTTTAATTAGAAAATAAGCACAAAGCTTGTTTTTCCATATCACAGGTAGCTGTTCCTTGAGATTGTGTAAACACACAAACAGCAAGATAGGCTCTGTTTGACACAAAAAAGCTAGTCATAGAGAAAAAAATACAGCTATCAAGAACTGCATTGTTGTGGGCTCACCTAACAGTGAAGAAAAAATTAACCCCTATTATTCCTTTCTTGCCATTGAAAGTCACTTCTTCCCTCAGATGTATCTAAAAAATAATCTTCATTCTCCAAGCAATAACTAGCAGTGGTCTAATATGACTACAGAACATCTGTAATGGCTTTAGTCTGGTCCCAGTTGAAGGAGAACGGATGTACTGAAAACACTACTCTGCTGCTCCTCAGGACAAGAGGGAATATGGCTTTTAATGGCCTAATATTTCTGGGAGGTACCACTGCATAAATATATCTCTGCCTCAGTCCAAATACAGTGTGCAATATTGATCTACAAATTCTAGAAAAACCTACAGGGATCATCTTTTTCTGCTGGCTATACATAAAGCCAAAAGCAACTTCATCCTCATGCACAGCAACAATTTCTAAGTACTGTGAAAATATGAAATGTAGAACAGCCATTGACAGAGTCTGGATTTCAAGATAAGCTTGTCTAGGACTTAATGGACAAAGATACGATGGCCTAATAACACTAATTAAGTGTCCTACAGAGTTTCAGTTTCTGTCCAAAAATGTTAGATTCCTTAGCAGCAAAACATAGCATGCTATTATTCCCCCAACATACACTCTCAAAAATTGTAGATCAATTTTGTTTATCATCCTATAAGGTAGCAAGAGTTTTCTTGACCTTTTCAATACTAGCAGCCCTGCTCTACAAATCTCTGCATCTTCATGGCTGATTTATTTTAGGCTTGGTAATAGTCTGTCCTGGGTCACACAACTAGCTGTAATTCCCTCCGTCACCCTGGCTACTCACTTGCCTCTTCCTAAGGTAAGTGTAGAGTTCTCTGATTTTTACTTTTTTTTTTTTTCCCTCTGGTGATACTTCCAGTGACTACTACCAGTCAAGTACTCAACTATTATTTACCTGTCTCTACCTTTGCTATCTCCTTCCGTGTTTTTTTTTAGATGAACAAACAGCTTTTTTCCCCGTATATGCTGCTTTCTGGACACTCAGGTTTAAATTTGAGCTTGTTAGCCTTTGCAATGTAATGGTAATCAGAAATATATAGAAAATCTGTGATATATCCACAACTGTTTTTGTAGCTAAAACAGTTCTAAGGTCAGTATTTTCCTAACCGATTGCTACAGACATTTTCTGTTCTAATTACATGGAAAACTGCAGTGATTTCAGACATCACTGAAAGATAGCTGCATGGTAAACAACATCTATTAAAGCATGGCACTCTATCTGTTATTTTTTAAAAAACTTTTTAAGGAGCATATAGAGAAGAAAATAATTATATTTAAATACATGATTTCTGCCCAGTCCTTCACTGAAAAAGAGGTGTCTTTTGCCAGTGTGTACAGTACATCCAGGGCCAAGAAAAACAGTAGATTTAAATTCTTATTTCAAAGAAATACTCTCTTTTGGAGAGTTATATTGCTTATAGTATGATACACATACAGTCTGAAATATTTTACAAATTATTTTTCTGTGCATCCCCCATGTTTTATCTTTCACTGAAACTGGAAGTTTCCTGACAGGTGGGTCTCATAGTACAATTCCTTGGAGTTTTGGGGGAGCTTCATGCCACTGAGTAAGATTTCCCGTGGCTTAAAGCACCAGCTGCCCACAGTGTTAGCAGACTGTGAAATCCAATTAATTACACTCTGCAACTCGTGTTGCAGTAGCACTTAGAGAACTGCTACTCCAGTGCAAAGAAGAACATTTTGTGTCCTAAATAAGATCATCTCTGAATTTCATAATTTCTCAAGCATTATAAGGCAAGCATGCCTCCTATGTCTGGTTTTCTCCATAAATGGCCATGGTTTTTCAAATCTACCCCTTTTAGAGCTTATTCTCCAGTGCCTCTTTTGAGGCTATTTTCTCAAAGAAATAAGAATGATGCTTTGAATTTATTTACTTTAAAACTACATATGACATTAACTAAGTATTCAATGAAGGCATTTCACAGACTTCTGAGAATCTCTCACTGTAATGAGACACCGGGCTTTCCCTGTTTCAAATGTGCCAGTTTTTGTGAGGTGCCTGGAAAGCTCTTTTGTTTTGCTGACACTCAGACTGTATCTGTTATTGATTTTTCTCCACTGCTGATAGCACAAATGCTCCTCCTGCTTCATCTGCCCCTTTGTTTCCAAGGGACCCTGAAAATCACACGGGTGATATGTTCCAACAGAGATTAGATCACTTGCTTGCTCATTTGTTCTCACTTTTGACTTCTAGGTTATTTTTGCAATTTACACATTCAGCAGCTAATGTGCTTACCTCAGACAGCCAGACATACGGCAATTTCTCCCTTGCTCTAGTGTCACAGCCTTGGGAGCTAGTGGTAATTTCATCACCTTTTCCAATTTTCTCTCAACACTACATTTCAATAATTAAACTATTTCAATAAGTAAAACTCACAGTGTTAATGCGTATAAATATTAATTATAAACATAATATCATTATTTTCTATTAAATTTTGATTCTTTTAAACTAGCATTCTCTGATGACTCTTCAAATACAACTAATGTAATAATGCCTCAGTAGGATCGAAAATTCAAATCACAATCACTTACCTTTGTTGTAATCCTTTGATAGGCTCGTCATTGTTTTTGTCAAGAGTATGTCCATGTCTGGAATTTGCACAGTGAAGTAGAGGCTGCACTGGAGACTCAAAGCTGCTGGGTATTAACATGTGCTTTGTTACCACTATATTTTCTAGGAAGGATGGTCAAGATTTTCCTCTCCTGTAGAACGGACAGTCAGCAGTTAATGAACTCATGTAAGGTGGTAGTACAGATGAGACAGGCTACTACAAGACTCAGGAGTTAGCACCTTGCGTGTTAGTCCCCTGTGCAATGCTGGGCAGGTTGGAGACTGCCTCTCCTCGTGGTGGTTGTTAGCATCCCAGGAGAATTATCAGACACTGCTGTAGCTGGGGTTCATCTTTGTGTTGGCCTTTTTCCTATTCATGTTGAGAATCTAGCAGGGAACCAAAGGAGCTGTGGAGAAACCGCAGCTCTGGAAGCCTATTGTGTGAGTTGTTTTTTTTTTCTATTTAACAGTTAAACTTCTAATCCTGGTTAGGGTTAGGACAAATCAAAGTAGGAAACTGACCTCATGCCTTCTTATAATAAGACTTGTCTCTGCAGCTATTTGCAACTGTTCCTGGTTCATGCCCATGTCCTGACTGGGACTGGCATTTGGGACTGGACAAACTAATAGGGGTCAGTGGATGGAAGACAGAATTGCCTTATAATTCCAACCTTGCCTTTTGCCTTTGAGAAAAGTGTGATTTTGACATGAGTGAGCACTATGCACATCTAAAAAGACTCTTAGAAATCGTCTGAGTAAATATAAGGTGGTGAAGATCACAATGATTGAGAGGATTATCCTCACATTAAATTTTCTTATGACACAGGAAGTAATATAGTACAGTGATTAACTCCTTCACAAAGGTAAAGCTTCAAAAACCTGGTTTATAGTCTCTACTGCTAATGTAAATTTGAAAAAAGTGGAAAGAAAAGAGGACATGTTATTGTTCATATCTCAGACTTTCTAAAAGGAAGAAAATAATCTTGGGCAGAGCCATTGCACAGAAACAGTCTAATAAGACTCTCTTTTCTTTGCATATAAAATTACTCAGTAAAAATAAGGTGAGAGAATATTAATTTGAACCAACTTCTAGTATCATGATCTAAAACAGTCTATTCATTTCTGCTGTGAGACAGGTTTGCTTAAAGCTTCAGAGGAGGAATGCATAAACTATCTGAAAAATGTCTTGTTTTTCAGTTATGCTTCTTTTAACTCTGCAAGCTATCTAGAAAGATCAAAATAATGTGCTTCTGCATACTTTTTCTTTTTGTTATTCTTACAGTTAGTCAGCCACCAAAGGGAGAAGAGCAATAGTTTTGATGTGTCTTCAGTACCCTGAGTCCGTACAGGGACATTTATGCTAGTTTATACTGGTACATACTGGCTCAGAAGAAAGAACCTTAACTCATAGTAGCATAAAACAGGACAGACTCAAGTATAACATAAAAATGTGCGTGGGTGCTAAATATAAAATATTTCAGAAAAAGATTATTTGGAAATCCTTAGCCCGAAATCTATTTTCATAAAAACACAGAAGTACGGTTAGGATTTTAAATGGCATTAGCATAGATTGTTTGCAGTCTATGCAAGCCATTTCTAAGATAAAAAAAGTCAGAATTCATTAAAATGTTCATTTTTGATCAGAATAAGCTCTTGTTCTGAGAAAGAGTCCCTTGGGATTAAAATAGAGTGTATCAGAGGTCACTGTATTGGATTGCTTGGATGGCTGCAGTATTTTAGGGGCACCACTTTGGTTAATCCTAAGGAGCAAGGAATAGCTGTGGTGTCAGAAGCACATACAATTGGGCAGATTTCTGACACCATAGCTATTCTTTCCCTTCTCTGCTCACTGTCCCCCCAAACCTGAGACCAATCGCAGCATAAGGCTAACGTTTAATCCACAGAAATGCTGGTGCATATTCTTTGAGTATTTATACAGATTGATTATTAAAACATACTTTTTAATGTTACTTATACATTTTAACAATATTATAATATTAATATTATTAGGCAAATCACAGTTGGCCAGAAGCCACATTCCTTACCCATATTCTTCAGTACATCATTCATCTCCAATATCAGACATGGAGAGAACTGTGTGGAATGATGTCTACTCCAATGAGTAGATGGTATTGTTAGGGATGTGAAAATAGGTAATTTGTTCTTTTTTTCCTCCCTTGTATTTATTTATATGCATATTTATGTGTAAATATGCAAAAGAAGGGACAAATACCACATGGAAGTTTGCTTTTTCTATTTTTTTTAAGGAATGGGAAAAATGCTTAATTCTAATTCTGACAAAGGTGCATTTCAAGACGCAATATCACAAAAATATTATAATCAGATTTCATTTGTTTAAGTATGAAAATCTACTGGTAGTTTCATATACTGTAATGTATCATAACCATCAGTTACCTGGATAAAACTTGTGGCTATGACACAGAACCAGGCAGAATCCCACGAGGCCAAATGTAACTACATAACCATTTTAAACACTTCCATCGTTCCATGTGTAATTTGAAAATGGATCTATTTTAAAGGGAATAACTATTAGAGAAGCAAGAACCATTCTTACCATTCCACCTAAGTGGACTGACTTTTCTTGACTCTAGCTTTATGTTCATCTGCAACATATGCTACTCTATTCAATTCAATAGACTGCCTTTAACAAGTTCTGCTAATGTGGAGTGATGGGTGTCAACTTTTCCTGACACATTTCTTTGTAGGGCCAGAGATTTCTAGAATTCAGTTTACCTTGAATATGTGGCCTTTACTGCCATTCAGTACCCGCTATTTAACCTCAAAATCCTTCAAAACATTGGTCTTCTAATCCAACATCTCTACTTGCTGTTGCCCTCCCTTCACTATGAGATTCACTTCTATCCACTGCTCTTCATGGTAATTTCATCCCCTGTTGTTTTGTATTCCCCAAGTCTTCTTTAAAAAAAAAATTCTAAGGGACAGCTCAGACCTTTTTCTAAATCCCTCTGTCTCCTGCTTTGCTGTGCTTCATTTCTTGACTACAACTGTCTTATTTTGTCACTAACAGCAGCTTGATTTTTCGATTTGTATGATGTGGCTCTTTGAATAGTTAGAGCCAAATATACTTACCTGTGCAGAGTAATCTTTGGTACTTGATTCCTCTAGTTTAGTGGGTCTCCAGTTAAGTGGATACTCCCCTAATTTGTCTGACAAATTTCCCATTTTGTCCCTACTGGTGTGCGGAGAAAAAATTTTTATTCAACCTATCTAACCCTATACTAGATGGTATCTAAGACCTGGAAGAGCCAATGGGAGAATCCAGCACAAAATCGTTGATAGAAATTCCTTTATTCCAGGTGGATTGTTACTCTGACCATTCTTACCTACTTCTGTTATTTGTCAATACTGAATTTTGGAATACTGCCTGGTTGCAAAATGCTTCCTCAGTTACTTATATTTTCATCATTATAATGGTATGCAAGTACTAAGGCAGAATCTGATTTTGGAGGAAAAGTTGGTCAAATCACTCATATCAACCCTGTTAAGTTTCCTCAGCTATGGTGTGAATTTAAGAAAAAACTGATTCAGTTATTTAGTGTTTAGAAAACAGTAAATCCTACCAATTTAGTAGCTAAAATTTGGTGTCTATAACTATTTCTAGATTTCATAGTGTTTTACATGTAAGAATCTCACAGGTTTGTATAATAACCTCCACGAATGTCTTCAGGTATATCTTACATGGATGTGTTAGGCATTCCAGGTGGCCTTGTTTCCTATACCTAAAAAATGAATCATGAAATATATGTAGCATGCAAAATTCTGAGACTGTAATCCTAGAATATTCCCAACTGCTGATCACATAGATTCATTTTAGATCAGGAGCATTTCCAAACTGCTTTATTTCATCCCAGAGACAGAGTGACTTGAGACTGTGAAGGTGAAGAACAACTAAAAGATGAAAAGCAGTAAAGAAAGGTGCTAGAGAAGAAGCTATTGACGTCGTGTTTTAGGCTTTCAAGTTGCACTGAGAAAAACAAAAATTACCCCATCCCTGCAGATTAATTTGTTCTAACCTTAAAATAAAAAACAATGAATTTTTTTCTGTCAGCTTAACTCTTGTACTGTATTACTGTGAGATCAAGAGATCTCTAAGTGAAAAAGGACAGAATGCAGGACAGAGGCCCAAGGATGACTGATGGGATTTAAACTGTTATAAATGGACATCAAAAGGAAATGTTCAGTGGGGGATATTCAAATTTCTCAGCGTATCTGAAGTTTTTGCTTTGTTGTTTGGTGGGTTGCTTTTTAAAAAAGATTGCATTCATATAGACTCTTGATAATTCAAAAAGAATGTGTTTTGTGTTTGGCACAAAGGTAACACAGAATATGTATAATTTGTATATTGTGTTAACAATTTAGTCTCTGTAATTTCTCAGTTCTTTTAGAAACTGTTTGATGTAACACTTCCTGAATAGATGAGATGAAATGAGATGAGATGAAGCATACTTAAATGTATGAGATATAAAGGTTCTTGAATAGTGGAGAGAAAGAATAGATGAGAGCTATAGAGGTGGAAGACCTGTTATGCATAACAATAGTATGAAATTTGTGAGGAAAGATATAAACTGTTTCCATTTATCACAATGCTTTCCTGTGTAAGTAGAATATTTTTATCTTATAATATTGAGCATTTTGAAATATAGATACATATATTCAGAAAGTATATATATATATAGAAACACACACACACACACACCTTTTGAGCATACTGGTCGTACCCTGTTTGTAATACGTTTCAAACAATGATCATTAAAAGATTCCACTGATAAAATATTATAGGTATTATAAGCATGTGCATATGTATGTCGTAAGCCAATTGTTGAAAACTATTCTGAAGCCTCCTATGCCATGGTGATAAATAATTTACTAATCTACCTATACATATATACCTATTAAACATTTAGTAAAACATCCTTTTATTTAATATATTCTTAGGAAAAATAATAGGCACAATCAATGCAATAGCAATAGCAATAATACACCAGAATACACAGCGAAGATTGGAAATCCAGTTTAATTTTATTAATTAATTAATGTAATTCTGTTTCCTTAACAGTTTCCTCCCTTCTATTTCCTTTTTAGCAGGCTTCATAAGATGTAAAATTTGTCCCCTTTCTTGTCATGCTTAAGAAGTTGTGATATTTTATTTTTTTCTCTTGAAAAAAGATAAGTAATTGGTTATATTTTTGTTAATCCTGTTAAAAATTTTGTTAAACTGTGGAAAAGGTTTTGAAATTCTAAGACAAAGTGTTAATAAATTATTTCACAATCAGGAAATACTCATTATGTTTTCAAAATTTAGCAAATGTAAACAGTCAGCTGCTTTATGGCAATTACCACAGAAATCAAAACAATTGAGGATGAATTTCAGGCTAATCCATCTAGACTGATATCAAATTAGATCATTTTGCTTAATATGATAGCTTAACAATTCTAGTCTGAACTCAGTGTGTAATGCTGTGCTAATTGTATGGATGACACTAAAAGAAGGAACAAACTTTACGGAATTCTCTCTTCAGTCTATGAGGAACCACAACCATCTGATAAGAGCTTTTTGGGGAGGGAGCAATTAGGAGAGATCACTTTTCAGACCTCTTGAGGCTCAGAAAAAAACATATTGGGAATTGAGATTCCAGAGAAGTCTTTCCAAAATAGTTTATGTCATGGAATGTTAGAATAGAAAAATTAATATCTCACTGTACACCATATTCTTCCTCTAAACCAAAATATTTTTGGAGTTGTAGGTAAACTTTTTAGTCTTCCTGGAAATTGATCTTCTGGTGTTGAAGTTACCCCATATTAACCTTTCAAAATGATGCTTTTATAGCGTGTTTGAAAATCGTGTTCGTCTTTTGTACAGGTTCCTTTTTTTGTTATACATTTATATACTTTTGTACATTTGTGCATTACTCTAGTTTGCATGTGTATAACTTTATATACACAATAATACTATATATCTGATTATGGGATGTTCATTTGTCCTGGTTTGTTTGCAATATTTAACCATGAACATGTCCCCAAACACATACACAAAAATGTTTTCTGACTCAGTTGATCTGAATCTGAATGCCACTTATCTAATTAATTATTTATTTTCCTGAAAATTGTGCTGTTTCCTACTGCTTCAAAGTACTGCATTTTCCAGCTACTAGGTATAAAGTTTTATAAGCAGTGAGGTTTTTATTCCCGCTTTCCTTTAGTTGTTCTGTAGATACTGTCAATTGTATTCAATGATACTTTATTAGCATGACAAGATACACAGAAGTGTTGCCAAGGTGTAAACAGACAGGCTGCTCAGGTATCTCTTCAAGGCAGATCACTGCTGCCCCACACAGAGCTTCATATAATATCTGAGCCTTTATCTTCTGTGGCTGTCTATCATAACTGTCCATCGCTGTTCCTGTGGCAGGTTTTGGAAAATGAAAAGCCAGCCTCTAAAGCGTATGGTGTTACACATACAGCCTTTAGCAGAACTTGCTCAAAATGATGGATCCCTCTCTAAAACAAACACTGAAACATCACAGCTGTCTGTCAATAGTGTAGCATTTGTGAGACAAAAAACAAACAAACAAAAAAATGAAGATCACAAGCCAAAGGAAGTGCCAAAAAATGACAAAAAGAGACAATAAAGACTCTATAATTTGTAATCATATATAACTTTTATCTTTTAATTGTAGGTTATAGCCATACCAAGTTACCTAAGTATTTTTCTATCTTTTAGATATATTTTAAAATTGATTAACTGGAGGGTCATAGAAGAGCACAGCAATTTGAGGCATTTATGACCTATAAATATAACTTTTTTTTAAGGTGTTGAATTTTAATGAGATATACATTTGCACTTGTAATTCACTATAGACAACATTTGGATTTTTTATGTAGACTGTTGAGCTAAGATCCAGGTTGTACCAATGAGCACAAGTGCAAAATTTGATCTTTTTCTCTGCTTTAAAAGCAGAGATGCGGCGATTGAAACTTTCTGTCATAAATTTATCCAACATATTTAAGGTTTAATCTATTTTAACAGAGAGAAATATGGTAGCTAAAGTTTAATAATTTTGTCCTATATACTTTGAGACGGTGTACTTCTCAAAGCGTTAATGCAAAAAGCAAAAGAGGAAAAAAAGCCACTTCAGCTTTTTCCAATTTCACTCCTTTAGAAAGAAAGAAAAAAAAACTTAGAACATTTATGATTGAACTTTCTGAATCTAGTGCTTTCTCTTTCTACATCTCACTTATGTGGTTTGTCCTGACCTTGACAGCTCTGTAGCACATTACTGAAATATTACAGCAATAATTCTGTACCATTATGCCTAATATTGCAGCAACATCCTGCAGTTTTGCACTCTGAATATGGGAGGAATGCAGGTTTATTTACTTTAATGACTAGATAATGAGACTGAGCTACACACATCAAAGTGAATTGCAAAGAAAGAGACTGTTATGAGCTAAAACTAATAACAGACTGCAGCTTGAGAAGAGGTATCTATTCACTTTAGTACAGTAAGAGAGCTCATAAGTTTTAGAAAGAGGAAAAGGATGTACTCCACTTATATTTAAAATAATGCAGGCCAAACACTACAGCTTTGTCTGTCAAACTTTTGGCAGTGCTTTGGACTTTCCAAGAAATTACTTCCCTTCTTTATTAAAGGAGTCATAATCTCACAGTAGTTCACACTAATTTTATAGAGCTGGATCATCATTTGGAGACTTAGCTAGCCACAGATTATTGCTGTGGATGTTGGCAGAGACTCATCTTTGCTAATAAACGAAGAACTCCTACAGGAACAGCTATGCAGTGATAAAATAGACATACTGAAGACTTTAGTGATGGATATGGTTCCATTTAGGGAAGGGACAGCTATAATATTAAATAGGTTATCTGGGATATTTCAAAGCAAATATGTCCTGTGAGAGAGCATGAAAAGTTGCCTGAAAAATGAAACTTTCACAATAAAAGGTTATATTTCCTCTCATTTATTCACCTAGGTATCATTAACAATATTTCTCTAGAGCCATCCATTGTTGCATCGGAACATACCAGAGTTCAACGCTTCAATATTGTTCATAAAGAGAACAAACGAAGTCATTCAAATCTGAAGCAGAAATGAGTGTGAAATTTGTCCCATTTCTTTTCAAGTCTTTTTGTATTTCCATTGGAAGTGGAGGAAAATGAATATAAAACCTTACTCTCAGTCCATATTTGCTCATTATGAAACTGAATGTATTGTCTGAGATATAGTAACATGAAAGAGATCGCCCAGTACTGTATGCTTAGCAGCTATGTAAGTGACTGCAAACAAGATAATCCCAATTCTTGTAATGCTCTGTGCTGTCCATGCATGCAGGGATACAGTGAATACTTTAGTTCATCATTTTGCTTCAGTTTCCAAATGCGTTAAAAAAAGTTTTTCTTATAATCTCATGTATATTAATTTCTTTCACCCACACTTTTTACTTATGCCACCTTTAACATGAAAAATTCCCCTCCAGAATTCACAAAGACATGACTCTTCATGTCTTCTCTTCATAACTACTTTTTCTGCTTTACACATATCTCAGAATAATGGACTGAGAAATGGCAAGGCGTGATTATTCTTCATACAATAAAAAAAGCCTTAAACATAATACACATTTTCTCTACTCCAAACTTTCCCTCAGATTGTATGTTCTTTCAGTCTACAGGATCCTTGGCTCAAGAAATCTTTTTTATTGCTTCTCTATTTCTTTTGTCCATCAGCCATCAAAACAACGTTAAACTAGTCTTTAGTTTTTACAAATGCATCTCTACATGATGATGTACAACGTGCACAATGCAATTTTATATGACCTATATTTGAACTTACGTGCTTTCTGCTTCAGTTGGGGTTCACTTCTCTTAGCTTTCTATACTTTTATGCACTTTTGGCTACAAAACAGACTGTAAGAATTGGAAAATGGAACTGATTAGATAAAAATCCATCTTTATATAACTTATTTATCCATGAAGATCAAGTAATAATAAATAAAATAAACAGTCATATATAATAAATGTAAAATATTTGTAAAAATGAGAAGCTCTTTGTTAATAATATGAAAAGCATATAGAAGCATAAAATTATGTAAATGTTATAAATGTTTTTATATGCATTTTCTCTTTGTATTTCTATTCCTGAAAACATGATATTAAGTCTTCATCTAAATGTAATGTGTTTTAAAGAATACTGACTTAAATATTGCTGCATCTTTTTGGCTTATATGTGGGCAGTAAAAAAAAATCACCTTCTATATTATTTTGATAATCAGTATATTAAACTTTTGGATATTTATTTTCTTACATACTTTCCAACAGCAAACTCCTTCTCTTCTTGTGCACTCTAATTTTACCCTAATTTACAAGTCTATTAGGTTTCAGGTAAATTAATTATCAATGTATCAAATCATAAAATACAATTTAAAAAATCAAAATAAAAAATAAAAACCAATAATATTTCACACAATCTATTAAGCAGTTAAAATCTTAATGAGATCTCACAATCTCATGACGAAGAATGTAAAAAGAACAGGATATGGCATATTTTGCATGGTACAGATCATTGTAGAAAAAGGAAATTGTGAAAACCTAATTTGTGATGCTCTCTCAAGATAGCAATCTCACAGTCATCTCTGGATGAAATAAATAAAGGGACTCCTTAGCTTTTATTTGCAGCACTGATCATCAACTGCCTTTTTTTTTCCAAGCAGTTTTAGGGTAGGTACATTTATTTTTTAAGAAAAATCCACGAGGAACATTTTTATAGTACCAGAATAGAAATAATACCATAACAATAAAGATCAAAGATTGATGCAATTGTGAGTACAAGTAATAGCTGTCTTGTGTAGCTGTTATCTCCTCCAGGGAATTCTTTAGAATGGCTTTCATTTTATAAAATGTGTTTGTTTCAGTGCTATAGTATACGAGGAGGGAACTATATTCTAGTATTTCTTTTTCCCCTTTCTCTCTTTCTGCCCCAAGGGAAAAAAAAAAAACATTTAAAATTGGTGTGACTGAACTTCATGAACTTTGAGATAGTGCTGAACTTCAAAGAAATCACAATCATACAGAAA
This sequence comes from Crypturellus undulatus, assembly GCA_013389825.1. Taxonomy (NCBI): domain Eukaryota; kingdom Metazoa; phylum Chordata; class Aves; order Tinamiformes; family Tinamidae; genus Crypturellus; species Crypturellus undulatus. Next base: position 279,674 of record VWPW01001145.1, on the reverse strand, counting down.
ACATCCATACGTGTATGTAGTTAAAAGATATTTTTCCTGTCTAACCTGTTTTTAAACCAGCGGATGCCCGTATCTCAGAGACTGCTATTCTTGGAGTTTAGTCATTTTTGTGTACAACGGCCAGGGAATACAGTAGTGTCATGCATTACTTGCTGGCCAGAGTTGTTGCCTTCTTTCCTAAAGGCATCAAGCCAAAACTAAAGCTAAAGGAATTTATACCAATTGAGTATCTTGCCCAAAGGCTCATGGTCACAAAAAAAAAGGATCTTCCTAAAATTGGGGAAGATTTTAGTATATATGTATGTATTTGTATGTATGTATGCATGTGTTTATACATGCATATATATTTATGTAAGTAGTATATGGTCTAGTATAGAGTGTATATGTGGAAGTGGTTAAAGCGTGGTACCTGAGGGAGTGCTGAGACACTTTCCATTTTTTCCTAGCTTAACTTGATCTCAGTTCAGTGAGATTTCTTTGTTATTTATTTGCTGTCCCTGAAGACAACATTTATATTTCAGGGGTCCACAGAGGTATAACAAATCAGGTAAAAATGCATGACTGAAAAAAAACCCCAAACCAAGAAGAATCTGGGACAGTACCATATTTTTCTCCCTTTTCTCTTTCCCCTGTGGTTTCCTTACTTCAGTGTTACCAAAATCAAACACAGAGTTTGTTTTTCCTAATTCATTATCACTGTCAGAAAAAAAAATAGAACTTCTATGTATATTAGTAAATGAATATGAAAGACTGGTTTAGAAAGACTGGAGAGAGAATAGAAGCGACTTTGTAGACTTCCACATGATAGAAGCTGGGAAATATTGTTCAGAACAAGTTGGACTACAGAAACATTGATGTATTTTAAGTCTGGATGAAGATGATATAAGGGTCATTTGTAAAAGAGAAAAAGGAGATATAGTCTGATACTGCTATGGAGGAGACTGAGATTTAGCTCAAAGACCAAGAGTACCATTTAGAAGTACTAACCATGCAGGGTGGAGTTGAGGGTTCTCCAAGCTTTCAAGAATTGTGTGATATTTTGTTCCACCATCATGAACCCATCGCAAGTCTTCCAAGAAACAACTATAAATATTTCACATCTGCAACTTTCCTTACATCAACTCATATTTTTATGAGACATGATGGGTGATAGTGTACAACACTGCTCTGACTCTGATTTATACTGTCAATGGGTCTTGAATATTTTATTTTATTCATTCTATGTAAAAAGAAGAAACAGACATTCTCAGTAAGTTACTTGCTTCACGTTTATTAGCTAAAATCTTTTTCTTCTATGTAGCCATTTTTCTGAGTGTCTTACACTTCACTATTGAATTACATTTGCCCTTTGTCAAGAATAATCTTAATATCTTAACCATCATTTTTATTACTGAATAGGATGAAGCAGTAAACAGCACATTAATTAAAATGATCAGGTTCTAGTTAATGTGAAGTGTTGCAAACATCAAGAGGGCCAAAGTGATAAATCAGAAAAGGTCACAGACAGGAAGTTCAACTAGAAAAAGATGACTTCATAGAGCTGAGGAAAAAAAGATCTGAATATAAAATGCTAATGGAGAGGAAATTATTTCAATACACTTAAACCCAAAATAGACAGAAGACTGGTGAGAATGAAATTACAATGTAATATGTATGATAGGAAAAAAAATAATGCTAATGAACCCAGCTAGTGTAATATAGAAAACTTATAAGGTAAACATCTCTCTCTACTGCAAGTAAAGCTGCATGCAGCTCTGAGAAAGGTTTGGGATGTGAACAATAAAAATGATTAAGGCACTGGAAGTCTGATATAAAGAAATATTAAAAGAGTTAAATAGTTTAGTCAAATGACATCAAAAGGGGGATACCTTCTACAAGAATTTGAAGAGCGGACATACTAGGCCCAAAGAACTTTTTCCTACACTCCACCAAGATGGGCTAGATGAAAAACAGGGATGTAATAAATCACAATAGTATCAAAAGAAATATCTCAGAAGAGGGTCTAGGAGTGAAGGAATGAATAAATGATAGAATCTATTAATTTAAAGGACCAAGAATATTGTCATCTTAGCAGAAAACTACCAGGACAATGAAGTGCATGCAGAAGCAAAAAACAATGCAAATTAGCAGCAATACAGGAAAGAATATCAGACACTCAGTAGAAATAACCATATGTCAACTGCAATGTAAATTGGTACATCAGGACTATAAAGAGAACACAGGTACATCAGCATCATAGTAATGCAGACAAGAAGTAAGAAACAAGACAAATAAATAAATACATAAAATTCAATCACAGCAGACACTAGAAACAGACAAACAAAACCAGCCTTGCTGAATATGCCAGTTGTCAGCACAGTGTAGAATTACGATGTCTTCTTACCTTTTCAGCAATGTGAATCTCTTCACAACTAGGAGGGACTTCTACTTATAGAAGTGGATTATGTCATTATGACTACAGTTACTTTCTTCCATATCTAGAAAGTAATAGTGGCCAAATCATCTAGTTACTCTTGATGTTGAACCGATTGGCTCCTGAAGCTATGCTAGAACAGTGGCACTAATAGACAAAGTAATAGGTTCATGTTTATTACATCAAAAATAAGCAGATGAAAGAATTTCCCAAATTATGAATGACATTTGCACAAATTCTTGCTTACATATGTATTAATTGCTAATAAATTAGTTTGCCCTTATTCCACACTTCATGTTGCTTATAGTCAGAGGAACTTAATGGAGAATGCCTACTTATTTCATGGAGTCTGAGTGGGATCCTCCTCTCTTATTGCACCCAGTTCCCCATGTTGATGAGTGATTTGTACTCATAGGGTGTGAAGAGCGTTCTGAAAGCCCTGAGAACTGAATTACTGAGATATCCTTATGGATTTATCAGAGCTACATCTTTTCTTAAAAAAAAAAAAAAAAAAAAAAACTAACCGCAATCCACACACTTTGACATACCTCATATCTGGTGTTCACATAAAAAGAAAAATGCTTTTGTGATAGTTTGTCCCCATTTCATACTAATATAAGATTTAACAATGACAACCACCTCACAACCCACTAGAAACTGACATTTCACCAAATATTTTTTACATTCATTTACATTTTTATTATAAATTACCATATTCTCTCAGATGATATATTAAGGAAAAGCTATTTTCTGGCTGAGTTCTGTGACATCTGAAATGTCATCAATATGAGTCAGAACCATCTTACTGTACCAGGTATTCTTCTCCTTTATTTTCAGTTGGATGATGCCCATTTACAGATTTAATGATGAAGTTCAGTGTGGACTAAGTTCAGCCTCTAAAATTGTCATGGACTGAAGGTCTCTATCTGTGCAACTATTGCTGTGAATCTGACTTGCTAGATTCCAGCTGGGAAGAAGTTTGTCTGGAAGAAGTGTCCATGGTTAAATATGGGTGAACTGGTCATTTACTTTCTGAGAGAGAATTTGTACATAAAAGTTCCGTGAACAAGACCAAGATTAATGAAAGTGTTTATCTTGAAAAAAAAAGACAATCGGGTTATAAAATTAAATATAAAAAAGACTGCTTCAGTTTAAGAAGCATAAGATCATATTCATGCTTTTCCATCTCATCCTAGTTAGTGAAGATATAGAAAGCTGAAACGTGGTACCTTTCGTAGTAACAAAGTGGTATTTTAGAGAATGTATAAAAATGGTGTAAATATTTATCACAGGGATCACTGGAAGCTTCTTTGAAAAGTGGCTATCTTTGCTGAACGAAGTTTAAGTCAATTTCTAATTTTTGAGATCATGGTAGAATGAACCATGCTTATTCAGATTATTGGTACTAAATATTCTGGGCACTAAGAACTGGAACTAATTGCGAAGCATTTTCTTACATAAAACATTCAAGTGATCAGAGGGCTGATAAAATTCAGTTTTAGTAAATATAAAAGCTTAAGCGTGAAGAAAAATAATTCTGATTTAACATATACAGTGAGGGGATCTGAAACATTTAGAAGTATACAGTAAAGAAATTCAGGGATTATACCAAATGCAAGTTTCAACTGAATTATTAGTAGTAATTGGAGAAACAGATCAAATATAGAATCATAGAATCATAGAATGCCTAAGGTTGGAAGGGACCTCTAGAGGTCATCTAGTCCAACCCCCCTGCACACGCAGGGCCACCTAGAGCACGTGGCACAGGGCTGCATCCAAGCGGGTCTTGAAGATCTCCAGAGAAGGAGACTCCACAGCCTCTCTGGGCAGCCTGTTCCAGTGCTCTGTCACCCTCACTGTCAGGAAATTCTTCCTTAAGTTCCTGTGGAACTTTTTATGCTTCAATTTCCTCTGGTTCTGTCAGTGACCACCAGTGAAAAGAGGCCAGCCCCATCCTCCTCATTGCCTCCCTTGAGGCACTTATAGACACAGATCAGATCCCCTCTCAGCCTTCTCTTCTCCAGGCTGAACAGGCCCAGCTCCCTCAGCCTCTCCTCACAGGGCAGATGTTCCAGGCCCCTGATCATCCTAGTCGCCCTGCGCTGGACTCTCTCCATGTTAGAAATTCTTATAGAAGTAAATGAGGACATACTAGAAAACATAAATTCATAGTATGCCCAACTCTGTAATTAATGCAAGTCTCATACTCCTAATCCAAGCAAGAAGAAAAAGAAAAAAAAAAGGGTTGGAGAAGGATATCAAAGGTAAATGAGTATTATGAATTGGCTTCCACATGAAAATAAACTAGAAGTTTTGAAAAATTGCCACAAAAGGGTAACTTGATAAGGATCTATGTAATCATGAGAAGGCATATAAAATGATTATTAACTGTTTCTTATTCAGGAACATTCAGAAGAAATCATCACTGCATGACAAGTTTAAAACAACAAAAAAAATGAGTCAATATTTCAGCTAATGCTCAGTCTTTGTAATTCATTGCCACTTTCTACTTTGTACACCATGACTTTATACAAGTCTCAAAAGTAATTAGAGACATTCATAGCGCAATCTCTATATCACAGGCTGTTCAATGCTAGTTATCACCTTTGGGAGAGTATATCAGGGAAATACGACTTCCACAGATGTGCCCAAGATACATCGCATTTTGGAGCTGGAATATGTACTTGAAGTACAAGTTGTTTTGGTTCACATCAAGGAGAGATCTCTAAGCATGTAAACTCTATTACTTTCAGGTTAAAATAAGTTGCAAACCATGTCCATCTAATGTCCAACTGCCAGTGGGTCTGCGGTGCATGAGACTGGAGCTAGTCTCTAGCGAACACTTCCAAACCTGCAGATGTTGAATCCTCAACATCACTGTTTCAGTCTACAAATATGCCACACTACTTGCTAATGTAGACAGTATTGCTGGATAATAGATAAGCTAGAACTTGCTTGATCAATCCGATGTTCTCAGATTTCCAGAAATAAGATCTTTCTATTGAGTTTGATGATATTTGTCCTGTAGATCACCATGTGGAGTATGAAATATACAATATCCAGAGTAGTGGGAAGAGACTATGTTGTCAGCATATTTAGGAAGTTCATATTTTGATTTTGACCTTTCTTTTGTTCTTCTAAATATTTTCTTCTTATATCTGCTCTGTAGTGGTTCTAGCAAAACAACAGTGGTAACTGTGGTATATAGCCTTATGTTGTGAGGCTGTGAGTGATTTCAAATCCCTGCAAAAGTCGACATCTTTGTAGACAGATGCATGCAAATGGTGTAATATAGGAAAGGTGCAAACTAAACTGGTTTGTTACTATCTTCTTTTGGATGTATTGAATCTCTATGCAGAACTTTCTCCTCAGAAAAAAAACACCACCAACAACAAAAAAACACATTATAGAGAAAAAAATATTTTTGTCCTGCAGACCAGTTCATTGTGTGCCTCAGATGTACAATTAATCATATAAAAAGACTATTCAACATCTTTCTATACTGATAGCTTTAGATCTTTGTTTAATTGAGTCAGTTTGTCTGAGCTTTGAATGCATTGTCAAAGAAAATCACAGCCACAGGGAATCAAAATACCTTTAGAGCATTATCAACAATAGCAAATAATATGAGCTTGGAAGAACAATGAAAAGAAAACTGACCTTTTCTCTGGAGATATCATATACTTTTAAAGCACAAACCAACAAAGTATTTTTCCTTAATATTATTGTCATTTTCTGCGTCAATACTAGAAACTCAATATGACTTCAGCTAGCCTCTTTGGACTGAAGATACAACATCATAAAGATTCGTAACAGTAGTTAGCAACACAGATGTGCTTGCACATCTCTACGAATTGCCCTCAGCAACCTGAGTGAAAATGTTTCTTTACATTATATCTTTGAGACTAGACACTGGGAAAGGGGATTACAGGACAGCACAGAAGGAAAGGAGACAGGCCTGTGCATTAAACTTACAGGCAAAGCTATAATAATGTGAAATTTGAGTCCTCTACACAGAGTGCAATTTAAATATATTGGATATATTCATGTAAATTTGTGTTTTGTATTTAAATTAAAGGAATTTTGAAAAAGTAGATCTGTCAAGGTGAATCCACTGACAAAAGTATATTTACTTTGTGGTTACTTTTTAGATTTTACCCAGTATTTCACTGTAGTTGAGATTTGAGAGCAAGCAATACACTTCACTCTTTCACGCAAGCATGTGAATTTCAAAGCTTCTCTTAATGCAAAGAATATTTACAAAAAATCAGATTGTGTGGACTGGAGCATTTAGCAGCACAGGAATTTGTATATCACTCAGAGAATGTATAAATGTCCATTTTCAAACCTATACCATACCTAAAATGAAAATAAGTAATCAGAATGTTTCAGGCTCATTGTACTTTCTCAATAAGTTGGTTAATTAAATAAATACATTTCTGCTCTCCAGTCATCAGACATTGCACACTTCCACACTTCCAACAGCGAAAATAGACAGCAAGGCAATGAGCTAGATACTCTCTCTCACGCTCACTAAGCTAAAAAATAAAGCTGTAGCTACTCGAGATATTACCATTGCTCTGCTGTCTGTCTTATATGTTTGCAGGAGGTTAAACCCTTATAGCAGGGCTCGCAAAGGGAGTTTGTGTGCATGTTTCATCTCTTTTGTTCTGGCATACAAGCGCAAACTACCATTGCTGGCAGCTTAGGCAATTACACTGGGCTGCAACTACAGCACTTCAAGTGCTCTAGTCAACTTTCCTTCTCTGTTGTTACATGGATAGTAAGCAGTTATCTTAAACCACTGTAGCATGACTCACCACAGTGGGAAAAAAAAAGAGAGGAGAGAAGGGGGGAAGGAGAGGGAGAGGAGGGGAGAGGGAAAAACATTGATTTAAGTACTGATGGTTACAACATATCCTTTATAAAACATTCCAGGTTTCAATATACTGTGTGGGGAAGTGCTAAATAGTAACCTAAATAGTTCTGATTATAGCAGTCCAAACAATGTAAGGAGTTGCATTCAAAGAATCAAACTGTTAAATAATATTAGTTTTATTTTTGGAAGCAAATCATTAAAATGATTGTTGGTTCAAAGTATTTTTTAGGTACTAATATTTAAATCCTCAAATATTCCTATTTCTTTTTGTTTAATGAAGCATATTTATGTTTTTTGCCATTTTCAGAAAAGATTGCTAGACAATATCATAAAGAAAATTTATTTAGTCTAGAAATTTCAATACATTGAAGTTTTGTTAATAGCTCTGTTTTTATCTACTAAAAGACAGTTGGAAAGGTAATTATAACATGCAAATTAGCTTCTATTGGGATGCAAATTAAAAAACATATACTGATGTACAATACCTAGTTTTGGAACCTATGCTTAGTATTTTTTCACGTAGACTGAATTCTAATAGAGACTTTACTCTGTGGTTTATATGGTTTAGGCTAATTTCTCCAAAGTGTATCTTTATGCTCCTCTTTTTTTCACTCCTATATACTTTTCCTTCTTCCTTTTCGTGTTTTCCATAAGTTTCTTAATTTACATGTAGAAGACATTTTCATTAAGAAGGAATCTCTGAGACTTGGGTTGTTCTTTAAACCTCTGTCTTTGATGAAATTGTTGCAGCAGCCTTTATAGTCTCTCTAATTAATGTAAAAGCCCCAAATCAAAACACAAGTCAGTCAGATTAAAACAATTGTGCGGTGTATTTTAATTACAGTCTTTGTAGGGCTTTTCCTTATGACTATTTTTCAATCCTCCTTTTATGAAAGATTAGGAAACAAGGATACAAGGCACTGCCAGAGAGAGAAAAGGACGTGTAACCCAATAAACTATTCCCTTTAAGTTTATCTCACACCCATTTCCTTGCTTAGTAACTATATCCTTTAATTCCCTCTCTGCTCAGACATGCCAACTTCCCTCTCAAACTCATTTGAGCTATTTGCTTTCATGGCCTTGGCAACTGCACTAAGTGAAATTCTCCAGTTGAACTCTGTGTGCTATCCCTGAATGCATTTAAATTGTGGTTGCTAATGTCTGAGTCATTCCTATTGTTAATATTTTGTCCTATCCTTGCTATCATTCCCCTCTCATAATTCTAGATATCTTTCACATCTCTTAAGAGCTTCCCATTTGTTATCATTTATTTAAATTAATTTTGTTAAAATTTTATTTCATTCCGGTTGCTTATAACAGATACTCTATGTTGATTAAAAAAACCCCTAACCTAAGACTGTAGTTATTGTACTTAGTTCAAACAGAACATAGCTCTCAATTCTTGGCACCCGAGATATATGCCGGATCTGACCCTCAGAAAATCAACAGCGGTCTGTAATATGCCATCAATTTACTATATCAAGTGGAAAAACAAACAAACAAAACAACAAAAAAACACCCTTTAAAAGGAAGAACATTTCAAAATCATTTACAGTGACCTTCTACTGGATGCAGATTAGGCTGAAATATTCCCTTAAGTTTGACTTTTAAGGTTTTCTATTTTTTTCCATAATAATCATTTTAATTATTTGCCTCTGTTTTGTTGCTTTGAATCATTTTAAATCATTGAATCATTTTATATAATACTTATATAATAACCTTTGTATTGTTATTCTATCACCCTGACCACTAAATACACTTTTTCATGCTTTTGACTGATGGTAACTAGAAACATATGCAAATAGTGTCTTCACTGGGATATATTTTGCCCAATGGCATGTTTTGTTTTGTTTTGTTTTGTTTTCTGGGAGGCTGCTGTTTTAAAGTTATTTTGTCTGGTTCAGCTTCCTGATCATAAAATATGATTACAATCAAAATTTTTAGGGGACATTTAATATTCCTCAAAAATTAGAGTTTTTCTTATTAATTCAGAATATTTAGTTCCTATCAAATGTGTTTTATAATCATAGCTTCTGATTAAAAAAAAAAAAAGTAAAGTAAAGATTCAAAGATGCAAACAGTACGGATAGTTTTATTGTATCATCCATGTTTTTTGGCATTTTTTTCCAGCCACAATTATTGGTCTAATAAAAACAGTTTGCAAATGTGTTCTGAGGTGGAAACTTATTACAGTCCTCAGTGACAGAGAATCATGGCAAGATATTTGACCATCATAACAAATGTCTTTTCCAAAGATTTCCATATTTGGGAAGGAATTGTTATCTCCAATGTCTTGGGGAATACAAAGATTTTAAGGATGACAATAATTTCCCCATCTCTCATCTCAGGTTCTGCCAATATTTAGATTTTTTTTTCTTTATGATTTTGACCAATAGAAGATATTTGTCTGTTATTTTTTATTTCTTGCTTACTTGCCGTTTCTCAGCATCTCTCTTTTCTCAGACCTTTAACTTCTTAGTACTCCTGACATAGTTCACTTTCTTTACTGAGGCTGAGGCTGAGGCAAAAAGCAAACCATCAGCCTTCCTCAGCAGCTCCCAAATCACAGTAACAGTAGCAGGCACTCCACCAATGATGTTAAATATTTAAATATCCTGAAGCACTCAGTATTTGTACTGATTTCAGAAAATAAGTTGTAGAATATCTAATAAAAAGCCCTAATGGTTGTGCTTCTCAGAACCTTGAGTGTGCCAACAGTCTCTAATTTTACTGAGCAGTCTGTATTCCTCAGTGTTGAAGGTCAGATCTGATAAGGTCCAGCGATATAACCTTGGATGAGACTTCTGTGACAAAACTAATCTGCGTGAAAGAGCTGGGAGAAGCTCATCTGAGGCCTCTGCCCATGCGTCTTTCCTGTGCTGTGCTTCTTGGCTCGGACACTTCAACGAAGTTTTGTGCCTTGGTGTGCCACATGTTGTAGGTAGGTTGTGTCTGGCTTGTGCCTTGCTGATTCTGACCTTCCTTTGCAAAACTTTTAATCTTCACCTTAGACCTATGTCATCACTACAGATAAACGTTGCTGTCACTAGACTGTTGGGGACCTGGGTTACCATCACTAAATTGACTTTATTATCCTTTGTTTGGGTACTGTGGAACTGCACAGTTTGCCAGAGAGAGCATTGCCCTGCGTGTCCAGCTGCTGGCTCCTAGCTGCCCTTCTTTGCAGAGCAGGCTGCTCTTGCTGCTGGTTTCCCTTGAGCCCAAGGTGATCTCAATAAACATCCCTGCAACAAACTGGTTGCATTTTCGTCCCTGTTATTTCATTGTCTGTTTTTGTTATCTCAGATAAAGAATCAATTGCAAACTTATTTGTTATTATTATTAAAAAAAATAATAAAAAAAAAACAGAAAAAAAAACCCAGAAATATGTTCTTGGCATTTTCAATGGTATTTAAGTGCCAGGCAGATGTGGGGCTCCAAACAAGCACATTGCTTCACATTTCTTTTTTTTTTTTATTCAACCCCTACTGTGCAGTGTAGTTGAGCTGGAGGGCCCAGATGCCACTGCTGCTCTAAATACCCCTGTAAAATGCAAGTCTGAAGGAAATGCTACAGCTGTGCCACCTCCTTTCATTGTTTCAGGGACACTGCTATCCTCAGGACCAGTGCCTTTTGGATTGCATCCTGCTGTTTTGTGCACTGCCTTTTACCACTCTGTGGTTAGACAGCACTGAAAGGAAAGCTGTAATTTGGAGGTTTTGTTGTTATGTGATTTTTACTCCCTCCCTCTAAAATTATTCTTTTTTTCCCCTTTCTCCCCTTTTCTTCTCTTCAGTTTTCAAATGACTCACACTTTGTAAAGGAAACTCAAAGTAAAATGAGATGAGAAATATGTCTTCACCTGTGAGCACAGTAACAACCTTGAAAATTTTGGACCTGATTTAAATTACCCTATTTTTCTTTCCTATATTGTTTTTACATAACTCAGAAAAGAACCCCATTACTAACTCTAAAAGAGTAAAACCCATAATGCCTCAAACTATTTTGTTTGTAATTTCTCCCATTCAGAAAATTAGTTATACTTCAATACATTAATGCTTATTTTCAACAATTCTAAATAAAAAATCAACAAATTCATCCTCAAGCCTACTGGAATTGTTGGAATCAGCAGTCCAATTCATAGATTGTTCTTATTATTTGGATGATAGATTTGAAAAACTAGAACTGTTCACAGTTAATCTGATAGTGGAAAATATGATTCATTATGTTTATAAAGCTATTTATAAATCACCTATTCAGGGAATATAAATAATGCCATGTAATTTAGAGGATAAATATTATAGTATGAATAATAAATATTTTCAATGATGATCTCTTGAAGGAAGCATAAGTTAGAATTCACTTATACAAGCTATTTGGCGAATATCTGCAAATACAAAAATATATTTGTAAAATTAAAAAACTGTGCCCAGATAATTTGCAAAGTGAAGAAAGTTGAATTGTCATACAGATTTTATTTCTCTGTATGTAAGGATAATGTAGGTATATGGCCATTCAGTTGATAGACTTTTACCTGTGGAAAATAGACTTTTTTTCCCACTACTATGTTCAATATTTTCTCACAAATTACAAAGAAAATCATAAGACCTAATTATCTGACTATTATCTGAATCTCAAATGATTAATTTACCTTGATTACATACAAAATGGAAGGTCCAGTTCAGTAATGTTGTATTCCTGAATCCCCTTAGTTATTTCAAAGAGGTACCTTTGTTAATAGAATATACAAGGAACTGCCAGAAAATAGTGTCCCGAGAGACTAGACTATAAAACGAATTGGTAGTGTCTTGAGCAGTATCCATCTTGTGATAAGTGTTTTACAAACACATGACAAGAGAGTCTCAACCCATTAAAATTTATAACGTAAAAGCAGTAAAAAAGCAGTATCTTTAATTGTAATTGTATTTATGCTGTGTTCGAAAGTTGTCTGAGATTTCACATTTTTTCTGATGTTTATTATTTTCAGCCTACCTGCTTTTGTGTCACTCCCATTTACAGCACTGAATGTTTTCAGAAATGCTAAAAGAAATGCAAGGCAAGCTGTGTTCTGGGCAACACCATATTCTTTAATCAAAGCACTGGCCAAGAAAATAGTGTGAAGTTGAACTGAACAGCAGGCTTCTTGTTTGTAAAGTCCCCATAAATGTTTTCTCAAAACAGGTTGTTACAACTGATAGAGTACAAGTCAACTCACATACATAGAAACCAAAACAAATATTTATCAAAAAAAAAAAAAGCACATAAGAATTAAGTAAATATTTGCATAACCCAGCCCACCTTTGACCCAATCTACTAAATTCTTGTCAAAAGAATTATAGACTGAAAAAAAGACCCGGAGGACTTCAACTGAATGCTTCATTAAGGAGACAGATCTCAACCATTATTCTCATCTGAACTGCCCTATTGGACATTTTGATACATATATTTTCATTTATTTTCAGACCAATGAAATGGACACAAATATTAAAAATGGGATAATTCTTAGATCACAGCTGTCATTTCTTATGTGCTGTATAGGCTTTCATGTCCATAATCAGATGATCACACTGCACTGTTTCCTCCCGTGTCCAAAACCTGAACGAGTTTTGGCAACTTCCAGACTACCACAGCTTATAGAGTTGTTTATTCTTTACCTTTCAGCACAAACTGTTTTGCTACAGTCAAGGAATGTTTTCTTATCAAACACAAATCTATCTTGCAAACCAAAAGAGAAAAGAAAGAAAAAGAAAAAAATAGTTTCTGTCTTATGGGAAAAGCAGGCAGAATGACTCTGATTAAGAATGATTCTTTCTTTCTTGCCTTTTTTTGAACAGGTAAAAAGCTAAAACGTGAGCACTAAAGTTAAGACCAAACTCTCTTGAAGGCAGCCCCATAAGAAATAATAAGTAGTAGTTTTGGCAACTTCCACATCCTCTAGAGAGATCATTTGACCTCCCCCAGTCATGGATTTAGATCCAATTTAGGTATATATCAGAAAGATCTATCTCAAACTGTGGCTGTAGTATATTATTTTCTGAAATTCCAATAAATGGATAAAAAAGTTATGAGAAAAATAAACAATATTTTTTAATATACAGGGTTTTTTGGACCATTGTCCAAGTTTGCTGTTTTAATAGTGTAGACAGAATAACTACATCACGCAGGTTGTGCAGTGGAGTAACTTCTTTTTACTGCTGAAAAACTGGAAACCCTTTTCATAGTACTTAAAAAAAAAAAAAAAAGATAGAAACACTATTTCTTTCATCCAGAATCCTTCCCTATTTGGAGATTTAATCTGATGGCTGTGTGGAAATGAAACATAAAAGGATACATTTTGGAGACTGATGTCATAAACACTGCTAATCCCTCTGACTCTTAGTACCAACCTGTTGAAAACAGTGACAGGTAGTTAATCCCACTTAATGAATACAGTATAATTTGCTTTTCAAATACCAAGCATATAAATACTGAGGTAGAGGTTCATACAAAATCTAAGAGTCACTTGCATGCCTAGAATAGTATACCCTGGACATTAACTTTATTTATTTATTTACAATTTCTAAGGAGAATCTGTGATTGCTTGGTGGCTTCAATTGACAAAAACACCTCCTTCTCTCCTCTCCTCTCCTCTCCTCTCCTCTCCTCTCCTCTCCTCTCCTCTCCTCTCCTCTCTTCTCTTCTCTTCTCTTCTCTTCTCCTCTCCTCTCCTCTCCTCTCCCCTCCTCTCCTCTCCTCTCCTCTCCTCCCCTCCCCTCTCCTCTCCCTCTCCTCTCTTTGGTAACATGCTTTATGAACCTAGAAGAATGATCTTCATATTTATAATATGGTTAGATTTATTTTCTTTTAAGAATATTTTTCACATACTTTTAAGTATATTACATATAATATGTAAAGGAAAGGCTGTCCAGCTAGTACATTTGCAGAGGAGGATTTGTGTAGACCAGACTGGATAGAAGTTAGCAAGGGTGTTCAGTAGTGGAATAATAAGTGTCAGCCTGGAGTGTAAAACAGGAATGTCATTGGCATAGTGTGTGGAATAATTTTTCCATGCTTTATTGTTGGCTTCTGCTAGAAAAGTATGAACCATGTAGCACACTGATTTTCAGACAAAAGTAATAAGAATAATCAGAAGTCTAAAAGTATGACTTGTGAAGAGTGAAAGAAATGTTATTTACTATAAAGAATGTTAAGTATGACAAAGGTCCTTGAATATGTGAAGATGAAGGGAGTGTTATCCCCTCAGTCTACGATGGATAAAACAAGAAGATAAGATTTAAGGTACAAAAAAGAAGATTCAAGCTGCAGAGCAGGAAAAAAAAACAACAAAAATAACTAACTGCTGATATAGGTTGCCTAAAAGTGCTGTAGAACTGCCAGTGTTTGATATTTTCAAGAACTGCTTAAGGCAAATATCTGTTTGGAATAACATAACTATAGCTGACCCTCCCATGAGGCAGAGTAATAGATAGGTAGCATTGATATTCACTTTTTTATCATACAGTAAATCTTCCTGTGGATTGATGTTTTAAAAAGACTCCATCTCCTGTCTTTCTTATCTTTCTTATCAGACATCCCTAATCTCCATAGGGACAGGTTTCTCAAGTCTTTTTCTGTATGCTTTTTTTTTTCAGCACATCATCTAAATAATGTTCACCTGTCATCAAATATTGATTCCATTTCTTTTGAAAGAAAATATTATAGAATATATCCCAAGTTTATCTTGTTATTGCAATCTATGAAACATGGATTATAATTTTGATCATTGTAAGATATGATTAGAAGCAAATGAACATTATTTTATTATTGTTATAAAATAAGAGTATTTCTTTATGAAAATATTTATAATAAGTAAGTGCTCACTACCGTTCTTCTTTTCCACTATTCTTTAATGGTATTATATCTATTGAGATCACTTCTCTTACATCTATATTCTCTCACTCTCTCAGCTGTTCTAAGAACATCAGAAATAGGTCATCATCCGGTGTAACGTGATTAAAATCTTCTTAGATATTCATTTTTTGGTCTACTATATATTATGAATAAACCTTCGAAGTAGCAATTTTTTTTATCTTTTGCAACAACCGACACATTATAATGTTTTGTGCTTATGTTGAAATCATATACACTTAAGGGAGTCCATCCTGAGTGTCAATCAAGGTCGAGGTTTCATTATGTGATTTGCTGAGCAAAGGCATTTCTAAAGAGGCAGAAGGTATTTGCAGTGGTGTCTCCCTAAGGAAGAATACTAAAATATGCCAGTGTTTTCTGAGATCCACTCTACATGGTACAGAAGAGAAAGCAATGGGACCATTTAAGATCATCCTGCTTCTATTTCAGCCTATATATTCCACTAGTTTAGAGAACTGACCTCTTTTTTCAAAGTCCCTGTTTCTCCCCTTAACAGTTGAGAGCAGTCCTTTCAAACTAATCATGATTCTGATAACCTCCTTATTGATGTTTCCTTACTGTTCTTAAAATTTTGATCAAAACATTCTAAATTTAAAGCACATAAAAATAAATCTATTATGCACATCAGTAGGCTACTTTCCCCTTACTTTCTTTTCAGTCTATTATTTCCTTTTTTTTCCCAGTGCCTTTATAACTGTTAATGGACAGTAGAAAACTTTTAATTCATTTTACTACTTTTGCTGGCAGTATCTACCTCTGTACAAAGAACTGTCAGATGCAAACCAGGAAAGATTTTCTGCTACATCCTAAAATAAGTATTTTAGACTCTGCATACTACTTGCAGCATCCTAATTGACTGTTCCCTTATTTGCATTACATTAATTAGTGAGATATTACACAGCAATGCTGTAACACAGCTATTTGAAATAGCTGAATAGGTTTACTTGTACTAATTAGAAGTAGCAGCAAATAACAACTTTCAGATTAAGATAATAGGTGATTATAGATTTGCTTTTTTCCCCCAATGTAACATTTTCAGTCATTCCATGATTGCTTATTTTATTGTAAAATTCTTATAATCATTTATATTTAGAAAAAAAATTACTATCTTTCTGTCAGTGTGCTACCAAAGAACATACTGAAGTTTGTGGCCTAGAAATAGAAACAAAAAAACTAAATGCACTATTAGACTTTAAGATATACATATATATTTTTTCTTTTCAAATGTCATTCATTGAGGATGAAGACATGTTTGCTTTGTAAAGCTCTTAACATTTCAAACTGAAAGGCTTGAACAAGCTTTGAACTCTGGAGTTTGTGATGCCTATAAATTAAAGGGAAAATAATATTAAATGATACTGTAGCTCGTGAGGCTGCCTGATTTGAGTATCTTGTAGTAAGTCCCCAAATAGATTATTTGTATTGGAGCGACTCATGAGCCAAATAACCTCCCAAATATCCCATAGAATGCTGTCGCTTCATTTGGAAATATGGGCAAAAAATGAAAGTAAATTCCTATAGTGTGTCCATAAGCACTGGCTCGCTGAACAATTTTATGACAAAGAAAATTCCCTGGAAACAGAATTTAGCAGTCATTCAAAACAGTTTTGTCTCTCACTTGCAGATCTCAGGGTGATCTGGAGGTCTCAAGCTCCTTGAGAAGCTAGAAGCTAGAGCCTTGAGAAGCTAGAGAAGATAGCCAAGACTTAGCAGCTGAAGAGAAAAAAAAAAAGTAAAATAAAAAAAAAAAGGTGATCTTTCACCCTATGAAAAGTATATTTACTTTTGGTCTTTGTCACGTTACCCCATTCCTCTTTCTCTCTTTCAATCTATTTTTTTCTTAGGTTTTTCTTAGGTTTGTCTCTTTAACTGAGACAAAAAAAAAGATAATATTTCAAATCGTCTACATATATGTGTTTTTTCAGCAAATTTAAAAAGGAGGGCTTTGATTATGAAATTTTTCTCAAGGAACCATCACAATATAATTTCTAAATTATGTATTTTTTTTTACTCTTGAGAAAATAAAAAGACAAGAAAAGATTGATTTTCATAGAGAATATTTTGCCAGTGAAGAATAGTTTCACAGGCATAGCATAGGTAGTACATAAGTTCTAGATATATCTTTGTGTGGCTTTCCCTATTATAACTTCCACAAAAAAAAAAGAAAAATGAAAAAGAAAAATAGTCTTTTTTCTTATGTGTCCTTCTGTCACAAGGCAAAGTGATAAAATACTAATAATGGCTCACAGAGGCTGTAAAGGGACCCTAAATCCTTTAAACAAATGGTTACAGTCTAATTGTCTCATTTGCTCATTGGTATTATAGCCTTCCATCAGCAATATGCTGTTGGTTTTGTAGACTCTCCACATCACAGATAAGCTTTAAAGAGGGAGGCAAACTTTTTTGTTATGGGCAATAAAACTAAAGTCTCTACTGACTGTCTGACAAAGAGGCGCCTGATACTGTGGATCCAGTCAGGCAGAACACAAATCAAAATAGTGTCTAAAGGGCAAGGTAATGGAGGAATGAGAAGTATAAAACCTACACAATAAAATTATATTGCAATAAGTGAAAATTAGAAAATGAAGAATGGAACCTAAAAATAGAACCAGTCTGTCTCTTGAAGCCAAATGCACTAAGCATGGCTGCTCCTGAAACACTACTACACAGGTTTGCCTTCACTTTAGACTCAACAGTAGTGATATAACAAGACTGAAATAAAAATAACAGTTTGAAAGAGCACGCCCATGTATGTGTGCACATGCACTGTCATACACCTAAGCATGCTCTGTGTTCTCTCAGACTAATCTGTGTTATTAGGGTTTTTCTATCTACCAGATAACTGACCATGAACAAACAATCGCTTCAGTTTAGTTTTTCATCCTTTTAGTTCTTCATCTTCATTATGGATTAAAAAAAAAAAAAATGAAGAAACAAAGAACCCCAAAGACCTTAGAAATGTGCTTCAAGTTATTTCCTTATAGGAAGAAGACATTACATAACAAAGAAATTTAGTTATTAAAACAGATAACAAAGACAACAAAGTTGTTATGTATACAGACACCCACGCACATGCAAACACATCCTTTCAATTATGAGGCTGCTACAACTTTTCCTCAACCTGTCTCTAGTTTATTTGATGCCACTATCTTACAATGACACCTGCTAGAAAGGCTTAGTTGAATCACTGACAGCTCCCCTGGAGTAGTCGCCTGCCAGAGACTAATTCTCAGGCAGCAATATATATCAGCTCTAGCGAATGGCATATTTCTAATTTCCCTTCCTTCCTCCTTGGGGCAACCTATGCTTATTATCACTGTGAATAATACTCCTCGCCCTGCTTTTCTGCCAGCGCTCCTCCTGAAGTGAAGGTGCAAATTAGATCTGGAAACCACCACAGTCTAATTGTGAGCTTAAATTTTAAATCCCTGGCTAGAAATCAACTCATTGCTTCCATTTCTTTCATGTCCATAGCTAATCCACTCAATATTTTAGAAGAAGTATTTTCCTTTTGTTTCAATTTGGCTTTTAGCATGTACTTTTTGCTAGCTTTAATATATGAATGTTCAGCATGTGAAGGCCATTTTTAGCTTAATCTCTATGAGGACAATGGATAAATCATCTTTTTCTCTTCCCTCACTCTTTTTCCAAATTCTTTCTACTCCAGCATAGATAAAAACATCTCTTTCGTGTGTGTGTGTGCAAAGTTAAACCTGGCATTGACAAAATAAGTGAGATACTCATCTGATTTTCATTCATTGAAACTAATATAGTCATATCATTATGAAAGTGATAGAACCCAAATGAGATTGAATTCTTAATCTTTCAACCTGTTATTGGATAAGGTACCTAATGGTCTCCAACAGTAGTTCTGCAGAGTTTGCACAGGAGTTTTTGGGGGGGTTCTAGTTGTGTCAGGCCTTCCAGACATACTCAGCAAGGTGCTACGTGATTACTTTTTATAAAATGCTCCATTAAATTTATATTTCAATAATAAATCCAGAATTCCAGTTAACTGTCTTAAATTACATTAAAATATATTCTCTCTTTAATAACTGAATACCAGCAGTAGGAAGAAAAGGGATTCAGAGACATTGGACATCCTACCGGTACCCATTAATCTAAAAGACAATATGAATGCTAGAGCATTTGTTCAAATCATAATTTGCAAAAGCCACATATCTCAGTGATATTCTTTTACTTTTTTCCTCCTAAATATGTACATCCAACTTTCAGAATTCTGTATCTACCAGATTAATTGTGTACGTAATGTTCACTACAGAGTTTGCCAATAACAAAATCTCTAAGCTTCTAATGAATAAATAAGACTATCTAGAATTTTATGCAAGAGGGCTTCCTATTCTCTGACCTTTGGCAGAATAAATTGTAATTATATTTTAGAAAAATTTCACTGAAAGAGGAAATGTTAAACTCCTGGTTATGTACTTTCACAGTAGATGTATCAGAGGACTGACTTTGTATGGATGGAACTGTATGTTAAACTTAATCTGAAGCAATGTCCATGCTAGGATACCCATCCCACATTCTGACAAATAGGGAAGAAAAAAACATTTTTTCCAATTTAGGCAATGAGTCATATATAGATAGGAAAGTTATAATTTTAGAATCTACTTTGCAACCTACGGAGTAAACAAATTCACACACCAAAAAAGACCTGTCAAATAATTTACAATAACAAATATATGCAAGAAAGTTGTGATCTCCTTGCAGACATTTTGCAGAGAGAAAAAGAGGCTGAACTCATTTAATAAATGATTCATAATGAATCATTCTCACAGTATGGTAGCAAAATAAAATGTATTTTTACGTGACTTCCATGGGAGCTTGTAAAGCTGGAAAAAAACACTTAGGTAGAAAATTTGCTTTCTACATCCAGCAAATCAGACCCCACCTTTTGCAAAGTAATTTCCT
Source organism: Crypturellus undulatus (assembly GCA_013389825.1). Taxonomy (NCBI): domain Eukaryota; kingdom Metazoa; phylum Chordata; class Aves; order Tinamiformes; family Tinamidae; genus Crypturellus; species Crypturellus undulatus. The sequence goes on along the minus strand of VWPW01001145.1, from coordinate 259,542 downwards.
ATCACACTCTTGTCTCTTCAAAAGCAAAGCCATCCTGGGGACAGTAAAAGCTTTCTCCTACTAATCCCCTATCCTTCCATACAAATGGTTCAGCAGGAAACCCCATCTACGAAGTGCCATGTAAACTGCTGTCAATATAAATGGTGAAATCAAACACTCTGTTTCAATTGGATGGGAAAAAGCCATCAGAGACTTGTTTTTACCTCATGCCACTTTTACGAGCTGCCCTTTTTCAACAGATCTGGTTTAGTAGCGGCATCTTCTGTGTCTCTCAGGAGAGTAAGCATGCAAGTTTGACACCTTGGGCCTTTCCCTTTGACACTTTGACAGCTAGATGCCCGCAGCCTGTGGCAGGGTGGGTGTGTACAGTATCTTTTTTTTTTTTTTTAAATGTGTGCTTGTTTTGTTGTTGTCTTTGTTTGGTTTTNTTTTTTTTTTTTTTTTGGTTTTTGTTTTCTGATAGGGTGATATGTATGCAGTTCAGAAAGCATTCTCGCAGAGAAGCCTCAAAGGACAAAAAAACTGTGTACCTGACTGCAAATCAGCCAGCTACCTGTTTCCTAGAACAGTGGAGTAATTGGCTGGGGATTTTATCTGTTCCTCTGGCTGATGCCAATAAGCAGCCGTGTTTATTAACAATTTATTTACAGAACACAGATTGATTTCGGCAGAGAAACATCACTGGCCTCTGCAAAGAGTTAGCAAATGATTTCTTCCGGGTATTCAGATAATCTATTATTGTCAAGATATCATTTTTTGTGGCCTTTGTCTCAAGGTTTTAAACTTAAACACTGAATATACACAGGAGACACAACATGGAGTGAAAGGCTATTTTTTTTTCCTGCAGAAAACCTGCTGAATAAGTGCTCCATAAGTAACCCAAGTGGATAAATAAGCATACCCCATATCTGCCTCAGGCTTCTTTTGAAATATTGGCAATTCCATATTATTCACTGGTTCAAGTAGATCCTCTTTCACAAGGAGTAAGGAACAAGACATAAAATAGCAAAGCATATAGCCAAAGAAAAGGCATCAAGCATAAATTCTGAGGTATAATTTATCTTGTAAATTATTATTTTTTCCTAAGTCCTAGAAATCATTAACTCACTAAATTATGATGAAGAACCACAAAAAAAGTATCATGAAATTAATCTTTCTAGAAAATTGGTTGATTTTTTTCTTTTTATATTAATCAAAACTACACTTTTTATCTTCTTTTTTATAACATCTGAGATATAGCCAAAGACTTTATGCTACTCTGCCTTGAAGTTAAACTGATTATTCCAGTAAGATTAATTTAACCAAGAATAATATTTCTTTTCATGATGAAAAGAATAATTACACTATGATTATTTGATTATGTTCAGGGTTTGCTTTAAAATTAGGTATTCTCATCTGAACAAAGTCTATTTTATGAAGTAATAATGGTAAATGTCACTTCTGAAACTCTTTTATTTTTGGTGGTTCCACTCAAAATCACACTGAGGAACTTAAATATATTCTGCTACTGATAAATTGTTAGCATTCATCAGTTTAAAGTAGTTTAAGAATGAAAAGAACTAGAAAAATGATGAAGATGATTATGATTCAATTTTAAGGTCAGTACTTTTATTAAAAATTGATGAGTTGTATATAAAAAAGAATTGCCACAGGAAGTGGTTCATTGCTTTTCCTGTAATAATCTATCTCAGTCTGAAGTATAGTTCCTCTCAATACAATTATAATAGGAGTACTATTAAATTACAATGCACAGCACAAATTATCTTCATCGAATAATATAAATAATAATAATAATAATAAAATCTGAGTAGAGACTCTATCAAGAGAAATAAAAATCCATGCAAATCCATTACCATGAATAAGTGATGTTTAACAACTTCATAATTACTCATTCTGATAAATATTGAATTAGTAAATGATTTTGTGCACAACTCTTGATAATCCACAAAATATTAGCACGTTATCAATTTATTGGAATTCAATATATAGTTTTATGATTACAATACTGTGACTAGATCAATCAAAATGCAACTTTAGTGGCATTGCTCATTGATATATTAATGTATTTGAAACGAAGAACATATGCATCATATGCACTTAGTGAAGAAGTATCTTAAAGAATACCTGAAAGTCTATATTCTAAAGAGACAGAGTGATCAGAGATAGGAAGAAAACAAGAGTACCAAAATAGATACACATATCTTTGAGCACAGTATTTTGTAAAATATTGTAAAAAAAAAAAATTTACACTGCCTGACTGTCAATGGGAATATGGCACATGAAGTTTAAGTAAGTAAGAGGTTTTAGATGTGTTAACAACCTTGTTATATTCTTGTGTGCTGGCAATTCTTGCAAAATCCAGGGAAGACATCTCACCACAGTAGCAGTTTGACTCAAGATGAGACATATTTATTTACTGTTGTGTCAGTAATGCCTTCATATTACTCAGATTCTGCTATTCCTGTATTTTAATTTCTGATCCTTCTTTTTTTTTTTTCAGTTACAGTCTTATCTTTGTTTTCTCTAGGTTCCTCCACATTTTATTTTCATTTTCATTTTTCTTCACTGTTCCTCTTTTACTCATGTTTGTTTTACACTTTACTGTATTCATCATGCACTAAGCTGATGCCAGAGGCACAAAAAACAAGAAGAAATGGAAATGTACTTCAGAAAAAAAAAATGTCATCCTCAGGTTTTTTATGACAACCAGCAGCAGGTCCTACTCAACACAAACATGTGTAAAAACATTTAAGCAAGACTAGAGGCTTATGGTTTGGCCAATAAATACTTCTTACTCTGTATCAATATGGATGCATTTTTTTGTTGCAGCTAGCTAATTGAAAAATAAAAGCAATTGGCTTTGGGAAGTAAAAACAAACAAATACCATATTTTGATGGCATTAAAGGCACAGTCAAATTACAGCTATTAAACCTTGATCTTGACATAAAAGTGGTGCTAATCCCATACAACAATCAGGATTATTAAGTGAGGAGTCTACAAATAATGGTGATAGGTAAAAGAATGATGATTGTTCACCCACATAAGCTAATTTAAAACTTAATGCATCTGAAATGAGGTTTGAATCATTCCCTGAAATGGCTTCTAGTGCTGAAATTTAGATAAGGTCATGAATGTAGAGCATGCTTTGAGTCGGCATTTCCACAAATCATTCCTCTCGAAGGTTCATTCTCTGCTAATAAATGCAATGCCTTGTGTTTGTTTGCTTAGTAACATACAGTTTCTATTTGCTAATTCTATAGCTTCTTTCTTTTTCATGCCTCTTCCTTCCTGAGAAGTGATGGATATTTCTCTAATAACACCTGGGAAAAGTAATTGAAACTATGTCCTTAAAAAAAGAATGAAGTTGCTATTTGTTCTGCAAGGCAAAGCCAAAGCACTCATCCCAAGTATTCTTGACAGTAAGAATGACAGAAGGAGGATGATATTTTATTGGGCAGTCTCTTGCTTGTGCTCTGACTCTCACTCCAACACAATGACTACAATCACGAAGAGGAAATGGAATGAGTCTGTCCTAAAGAGAAAACATAAACAGGATTTATAACAGTAATGTTTTGAAATTCAGTTATTATAGTTAGGTTATATGCAACTCTCCAAACCCAGGGGGTTGTTTGGAGTGGGGTATTTTTGTGCAAACGCATGACTTTATTTATTTATTTATTGGTACAGTAGTTCCTGAAATGCCCAGCTTTGTGAACCAGATACATATTTCTTACAGGACAGTGGACAGCAAATGGACTCAGTAAATGCGCTAGTGTGAAGCACTTAGATGTTTCTGTCAGCTGCCAAATAGAGAGTGGTCTTCAGACTTGTTCAGACATCTGTATATTAAAATTTAATCAAATAGTGAAATCTGAAGAATAAGAAATAAACAAAGATCATGAATGCAACATGATATTCCATCCAGATAATTGCCAATTATTTCGTCTGGGTAAGGAAGCAAACTTTCTTTCAAGCTGCTAAAATAAATGATAGCAGCAGAATACTGATATTATAAAACTAAGGTTTTAATTTTATAGCCCTGGATTAAACCTGAAATATGCTGAACTGTCATGTGTTATTATATCTGCCTGATACCTTATTGCCATTGTCAGAAGCTAATGGTGAAAAAAGGTTCCCCTAGCTGCTCTTAGATTTCATTTCCAGATTACAGCTGCAATATTTTCCCCATACTATGAAGTTTTATTATAATTTTTTTTCTATGAGTCTTTAAAAATAATCCCTTATCATAATGGAAGTTATAACCTCTATTGGATAAAGTATGTTCAAAGACATGCAAGGAAGATCCAATTCCTTTGAATTTGACTCAGCAAATAATAATAAAAAAATCTACTAAGGCCACTTAATTTTTCCTTATCACAAAATATTTGACTGGATTTACACAGACAATTTGGGAGATAAGCAGAGGGCAGAGTTTAGTACTTTCAACCTGCTTTATCATGTATGTAAAATCATTTGACAACAAATCATTGAACACAGCACAGTCCTGTAGGTAATGCTAAATTGGCCTTTTTCCTTAGGTGTTTAAAAATAGAACAAGGTAGAAAGAGAATGGTGTTGTAATGGCAGGAAATTGCTACAATGGAATCTAAACTTTTATTGTAGCCTTCTCTGCCTTGTAAATGATACTGAATTATATAGTTTCTTTCTTTTTTTTTATTTTATTTATTGAACGTTTTTGGCCAGGGCATATGGATAGTTTTCCTCTTTAGTTCTAGTATATTCCTTACCTTAAATCTTTTGGCATTGTTTTCCTTCACTTATTTCTTTTCCCCCCATCTATCTACTTATTTATATTTGCTTATCTTGAGAAACATCTTGATCATTCAAGCCTGGCTTTCTTTGAAAAAAGCCAGTTGCCATAGGCAATCCCTAATCAAATAATGTTTTAACAACAAAATGTAATGCTGCTTCTGATACAGAGTCTTTCAAATGAGGTATTTCTGTATCATTAACAAGTAACTTGACTCTTTTTGAATAACTTACTTAAAGAAAAGAAATATGCAATTTTCCTTGTCTGGTGCAGATCATTATTTCCATGATCACATTGAAAAAAAAAAAAAGGTCAGGAAACATGGACATATGAAGCATGAAAATCTTCAGCGAAACTCACTCCACGAGATTTAGAAATCCACCTAGATTTTTGATTACTCAAAGAACCTCATATTTTCTAATAATAAGTAAGTGGCTGATTACATGAGTCTTACAGCAGAAGTACTTTCAATAGTAAAAGTCTTCTATGCAGGCAACCAGAATCTTTTGTGATATTTAATAAGGGGTAACTTTGCTACGCAGACTTCATAGATTGGCAGGAAATAATGAAGGATAGAATCTTAATGAGCCTCAACTCAAAAGGTGTTGAAGAAAAATTACTATTATTACTAAAAATTTGTGTCTGAAATAAAATAGAAGTATACATAAGACATCTTAAGAACAGATAAGATGGCTCTCTAACACCAGTCATGACATGCAGGAAGCGGTATGATCAAAACAGCACAGAAGATACAAGAAAGTGAGGAGTGCAGTATAAAGTTATTCATTATCATTTCATGAAAGAATACAGGGAAAGACTCTGATACAAAGGATTGCAGTAGCTATCAGCTTAATTATATAGACTGAGAAAGTACAAAACTAGTAAAAATGATCATGATCAGCACAAAGGTCTTGGTGGAAGTATGATGCATGCATTAGCAGAATAGCACAAGGTATATGTTACAATGTCACTGTAGAAGAGCAAGTTAGCAGCTGTGAGTTGTTCCTTTTGGCTGCAAGGTAGACTAAAGAAAATATAATGATGAAGTTATATGAAATAGTCACAACTCACAAAATGACAAGGTAACTGCATCCCTGAAAGAGAATTTAGAGAAAAAAAAAAAAAGAAGAAAAAAAAAAAAACAAAAGAGTTCATACCTCACTGCTGGCAATTGTATATACATGATTTTGTATGTTCATTGAGTATTCAGTACACGTAGAGTGAAGGTAAAAGGCATTTTCAAGGAAAATGTCAATATCTCGATGTCTATATAATGTTTCTAGTGAAAACAACAATGAAAATGAAATGAAATTTAGTAGACTAAGAAAGCTATACAGTTTATCCACAGAAATAGGTAAGTGGAAATGAATACAATAATGATTCCACAAACATTTACATTGTAGATACATATCTACCAGAAGAATGACAAATCAAACTTTCTACACATCCTGTGCTAGCACTGCCCATTATAAGTGAATTGTCAGAAAAAGCAAGAGTCAAAGAGGACTTGGACTTCCAGTATTAAATGGGTATTTATTGCTAGGAAAATGGAAGGCATTTGATGGCTGCTGGGCACAGGTAGGTGGCAAAGTGGGGAAGACATTTGAAGCAATGTAATCCTGAGAAAACTAGACAGCCCTTCTCTGTTAGATTGCAACACCACTCCAAAGGCACAAGATAATTAGACCCAAACCGAGACCCGATTACAAAGACAGGAGGAGGAAGGTAGCAAGTTAACCGCTTACCTACTTAAAGAGAGTACTTTCAAAGAGTATTCAGCATGCAGTATTCAACTGCACAAGAGAGATTGCAGAAGAATGACATCCTAAAAAGGCTGATGGAAGTCAAAGTCAGTTTTGAGACATTTAGTACATTGTAGCAGAAAAATAAAGGCATGACAAAAGCTTAATCAGAGTACTTGCAAATGCAGGAAATGTCACCTAAAACAAAATCATAACAAAATGTAAATCCCAATAGCACATATGAATTGCTTTGATCATTCCTAAGGAAAAGGAAGCATTAGACCTAATTAAACAAACAAAAAAAAGCAATGAGGTATTTAGTTGTCCTTACACCATCCAGAAGACATGGAAGACTTGTTTGCTATGACGACCAGTTAAAATCAAGCCTGAGTCTAATAAAAAGTCAACGAACCTCTCTGAGGAGTAGAAAGATGGGTGTTTGAAGAGTGGAGGGAAAACAAGAAATAACAAGTCATTTCAGTATAATGATCTGCCCCAAATCCACCATCACCACTCAAACAAAATTCAAATTTAAATTCAGTGAAAACAGATTTTAAGAGTGACCAAAGTACCAACAGACGTTTCATAGGCATCTGTGAAGGAAGCATCGTTTCAGGAAGAGTTCAAGAGATGTCAATGTATGTAGCAGCTTAAAAAGACATATTTTGGTACTACTGGTAAGCGTCACCAATGTCACACTTCATAAAGTCTGACTAAAATTGGCTGGCTAATCTATAGGAGCACAGCTGAAACTTCAAGCTGTATGACAAGAATGGAAGATAAATATTCGCTTGCACTGTTGCAGAAGGATAAGGTGCAGAATGAATGGAACATATACATGCATAATACCACAGCACTTATCAATCTTTGCCAATAGAGAAATATAATTAGAGGAAAAATGCAACAATTTTTTAACTTTCAAAGGTGAAAAAAACTTCAGGATAGACTGCTCCAAGACAATCTCTCAGAGAATCATGGAATGAAAAAATGGAACTAACTAGAAAAAGACTATGTCTGTTAACAACATTTTCAATGGAATCAGCTTGAAATGTATTTATGAATATATTTTACTACGTTAAAAAACGGATAAGAGACATATTTCATTGACTCGGTATGGAAAGGCAAATGGATTAAACAGTCAGAAAAATGTTTCATTTGTGCAAAGCAGCGTAGGCAGGATTGCAAAGGACCCACGGCTGTTAATGTCACACTTCATAGAGGCGTGCTAGAACTGGCAGCTACTCCACTTGAGTACAGAAGAAAATGTTATTTGCCGATATCTTGTTAGAGTCATGCTTTTAAATATCTGAACAAAGCAGTATGTTTGTCAGCACTGCAGTGAGTCATACTATGACAATTTCCACAGACCTGACGTATGCATTTTGGGTCATGGACAACATGGACAACATACTTTGGCATACATCTGGTAAAATCTGGAAGTGATTGGATTTACACATCTGACATCTGCAACCTGTGCTATGAACAGCTGAATGGACCAGCTGGATATCATGTGCCAGCAGTCAAGACTTAGCCTTTGTTTGAAAAATGCTGAAGCACAACCAGGGACTATGAGAGAGCCAGGGCCTAATCAGTGTTTTTCCTTTGAAAGCCTTTAAAAGCCAAGAGTTGCAAATCATGACACAATAGATTGGATTTGGGTGATAGATAGAATGAGAAACAAAAGACTGAAAATTTTGGAGGGAGAGGCTACTATAACAGCTTTAGTAAAGTTTAAGTGGATAGTGACAACCCTGCAGAGTACTAGTGCAACATTGCAGATGAGAAAGGATTAGTCACTGGGTTCTTCTATTGCTTGCTTAAGCCTGCAACACCACTCCTATTCGTGCAGCTAAGTATAGATTATGGGGTACAGACTATAGTCTGCAATATCTGCAAAGCCAAGGCAGACCCAGTAAGGACTACAGCTCTGCTACCGCCATCACAAGCAGCATCATTACAGGCAGTTCTGCTCTGCCGGTGAGCACAGATAAATTGCTATCCACTTCAGCTTCACTAGAACTGAACACAAGAGGAAGAAAGAAAGGGATAGGCATTTATTTAGTTATTAAGTAGAACATTAGAAATGTCGTCTAAAGCTTTTGTACTTAAAGAGGGCATGCCTTATACACATCTTGATAATTGAGCCCAGTCTTTTCTGAGAAGACCATCAGAAGTCCTTCTCTTTCTTGCTCTCAGTGTGAGTATGCTAAGCTAAGCTTTGAAGAATATGTTTTGGAAGTCCTCTTTATAAATATTCTGTGGCCTTTCCTTGGCTCCAGGAGTATTTCCCCTTCCTGTGGGCAATGTCAGCAGGTACAGAGAGGCAGCCTGCAAATCAGGCGTTTCCAAAGTTTTTTCCAAAGTAACAATTTCTGCGAAAGTCTGTGGTGCCAATGTCTTATTTACAGAAGCATCACAGTGAGAACAAAATCCTCTGGTAACATAAATATTAATTCTGTATGTATTGTATTAACAATATATAGATCCCCTGATACAAAAGGTTAAGTTTACCACCAAAGCATGAGGGAAAGACCTGAATATGATTGTCCTGGTCACTGAGTTTAGCCCCGACTAGCATGACATATAAACTCATTGTAGAAGTTGTTTAGATTTCTCATTTTACACTCTTCCAAGAAAACTGAAGATGTGACCCAGAAAAATACAATACTTCACCTAAAGCAGAAAGTATTGGTAGCACATTCAATTCTGGTGCGCGGCAGAAGTGCTGTGTTGTACCAAACCAGAGTCAGAAGACAAGGGTGTCGGAAATACAGCAGTTAATAATTATTTTCCCTGCCTTGGTAAGAGGTGTACTTCTTTAAAACTTACCTGGTCTCAATTCAGAGTATATGTATATATTTTTTCCAGCAGTAGTAGAAGAAACAGTGACAAATAGAGCATGTTTTAAAAACATGCACAAAAAAAGCTTTTTTTTGTTTAAATGTAGTCATCATAGTCCAGCTGAAAAGATTTCATTCCCCGATCCCCTGATTTCTACTTTGAAATTCTTGCTGCTCTCTATACCACAGAAGCAGAGATCTGATTTGTACAAAAACAGAACAAAACAAACAATGACAACAAGAAAAGTTTTTTTTTTCCTCCCTTTTCCCCATACGGCAGCTAAGCTTTTTGGAAAAAAGGAAAATCTGGAAAATCTGAGATAAAGTGTAGCAAAAGGTGATGACAGTTCTTTATTTTAGATTTCTATTATTTCAAATCTATTCAATGTTCTTTGTAATACTGCTACTCATAATGACTGCATTTGGAATTAGGTTTCACGTGTAATTCAATGCGTATTCAGGGTAACTTAGCAACAGATAAGCACTTCTGGAAACTAGAGCATAGCTGTTGATTACTTCAGTTGGTGGACTGGGAGGCACACGTTACTCTGAATTTCTGATTTTTCCAATTAAAGATGTAAGATGTTATTTATTTATAGTGGGAATGTGTGTAGATCATCAGAACTTGAATAAAAAATAAACAACAGGTGATCAAACTTCCACAAGCTTTTAAAGCTGTCTAGATTAGAGTACCTGAATAATTTTTGACCCATAATGGTTAGGTTCAAAGGCAATTATTACTACTACAATGCAAAAACCTTTTAAAACATACAAAGTTTGCACATCTCTGCATTTCAAGAGTTTTGTATGTTCATAGATATATTTTGTATAGCAAACAGGATAGAACAGGCTTTCATTCTACAAATACACTTCTCAGGTTTCCTGTGATGTGTGGCAATATGTTCTCACTAAATATGTAGTCAAAATAATCCAGTAATGAATTAGTCCAAGTAAATGTATAAAAAAAAGCCTTCAAATAATTAAAAAAATATGCATTGCAGAACAATGTAGTAGAATATGTGATGTGTTTATTTAGAGCATGAATAAAGATTCATTAAAGGCTACAGATTGGCAGGATGAGCTCACCCATTTACAGGTCATTGATTTGCTAAATTTAAAATTCAAGGTTTACTACTGAACATTGTATTTACTTTTATTAGTATGAGAACAGACTCCATGAGAACAAAAAAGAAGCTGCTGGGGAGTTAAAAAGGGGAGAAATGTGTAAACATTTTTTTCAGCTAGATTTTTGAAGGGATGCGATTGCATGAATTTGTATTAAAAGTGTTTGTGAGAATTTTCAAACGATGTTAAAATGTGTTACTTTATATACTGTTCTAGCAATAAGTGCACAATAACGGGCACTGAAGCTGTCAATATGTTGGTTAAGTGTTTTATACTTAATATTCCGAATGCATTGCAACAATTGGGAATGTAGTTTCAGAGGGCTTTCACACCTTGAATCTGCAGCGTGGCTGACATTTAGGTCAGCTGAAGCTTCTTGTCCCTGTGCATTCTCTAAATTTTCAATGTTCATAAAACTCTTCAGTTTTGAAAAAAAGTAAAACAGTATTTTTTTTTTCTGCACTATCGTCTCGGCCAGTTGGGAATGGACTTCAGAAGAATAAACGGAGCAGCAGCAGCTTAGAACATTTGTCAGACTTGTTAAGCTTGGCAACTTAATTGTCACAGGAAAAGGAGAAACAAAACAAATGGAGACTATCAAAAATGTGGAAAGTTAGGGCAGCCATATTTTTATGGCTTTGCAGAAATGAGCAGAGTCTTTGGGTCCTCTGACATTTGACCACACAGATAAGATGAAGTACAAAAACACACATGCCAGCTCATCACCAGAAGTGTGAGAAATCCCAGTATTGATTTGTCTTCTATTTAATCGGCTGTATAGAATTTGTGTATATCTCGAGAATTACATCATTGATAATTTTGCTACCAAAGTAATTTAGAGAGCATATTCAATATGTTTCCAAATAAGTAAACACAAAGAAATAATGTCATAAGAATCTTATCTTGCACAGCAGTTCTTGAGGTGCCAAAATGATCTATAGAACTTTTGTTTCATTTTTCTAAATAATTTAATTAGCAGTCAAAAAAAGAATCCAACTTACTTTCTGTAAATTGATAGTAAAATGTATCTAAATATAGGCTGCAATTAGATGCATGATTGATATATTTTTCATGGAACTGAAATGAGATATTGCAGTTGCTATTCAAACATCACCATTCGATGTAGAAATAAGAGCCATCATCAACTGATGAGTGTGAGTTATAGCCGTGGAGCAATATGAAGCCTAGTAAGCACTAAGGCAGAAACAGGTGATTGGAAATGAGAAGAGATAGGACTACTATTACTTAAATCTTACTTTGGAGAAGAAGTTCTCTCCAGACAAAAGTAACACCTTTTCTACAAGGACACAACAGATGAGAACTGCCGAACAGCTCCAGACATACCTCACCGTACCGCATAGGGCTGTTTACAGATAAAACATGGCTGGGACAATTGTGCCATTGTGTGTGGATTAGAAAATAAAAAATATCTGGCAATAAGACTCATAGCCTTACATTATATAGGCCAGTAAACAACCATTCATTTTAGCTCTTCATTGACCTATGCTAGATTTGTCAGTCATGCAGAAAGGATTAAAGTTAAGAAGATCATTATCTTTCTTCTTATTCACATAGGTCTCAGTTCCTCCAACAATTTAAGCATTTCCTTTTTTTTTTTGTCAAAACATCTGGTCTTTTTGGCACATGTGAGTCTGTGATGTCCTTTTTTCAAATACTCTTCATATTTGTAAAACAAAAAATCAAAAAAGAGAAGCAGATAATTTAATGTGTGACATCATAAAACCTTGTAAGTAGGGGCAAACACGTTATTCTTCAGATGGTCTATGCAGCCCAATATTACTCCCTCGCAACACTCACTCCTAAATAAAATATCCTCAAGTATCTCATGAAAAAAATGCCATTTAAACTAACATAATGGCAAACATACACACACAAAAAAATATAAGGGGGTATATTCAATGCAGTTGGCTTTAATTCCTAATAAGGGAATTATGGAAAAAAAATATTGCAATCATCTCACTTGTCTTCCAAATTGTCATGTAAAGAAATGTATGATTTCTAAAACTAAGAAATCTTGTTTTGCTTTTTTTTGCCAGTTTTCAGAGGAAAACAGTAGAACTTGATCACGTTTTGTGTTTTTTGCACTTACCTGGGACTTTACACTCTTAGATATTCAGAGAGGTGTGGGGTTGTCTGCTTGTTTGTTGAATATTGCATTATATATGTTTATATCTATATTTGACTTGGCTAACCTAGTCTTTGGAAAGAAAATGTGTGTGCTGCGAGAAATAGATGGCTCTTTTTTGTTATTATTATTAATTTGCATAGTCATTTAGAAATAATCTTTTAAGTACCTTTTTCTACAGTACTTTTTTCACATCCTGTCTTTTTGAAGTGATTTGTATTCTTTACCTTTAGATGAAAATTCTGAAAGGTAGAGTATCAGCTCATCCTTTGCTCTTGTTAAAGAGTTCAAAATATTCCTTCAGAAATTAGTCTACTTGCATTAGTAGGAATTTTGAAACCTCAAGGGAGAAAGGATTACTGCTGAGTTTCAAAAATGCTGTTCTGTGACTTCATGTAGTGACACTGGACTTAAAGAAAAATGCTTAAGAAAAACTGAACCCAACTGAACTGAACCCAAAAGGGAAAACAAAAATTGAGACAAATAATGTAATGTGAGCAGGATGAAATGTGTGAACTCACTGGATGCTAGATGTGAAGAGAAGATACTGGTGCAGAGGTTATATTTTACACTTCATAATTTCCTCTCTGTGTATTAGAAGACAAATTTCCTGTGAAAAGAAAAGATTTGAGGATCTTTTTGGCTTTGTGATGCTGCTCAAGTTGTTAGTTTCTTCCTGTTTTGAAAGATTCACCTTTCATGTTGCTTGGGGGATCCAGCACCTACACTCTTCAATATATGCTTTAGACCATTTCACTATTATCTGTTTTGTATGAATGATATAAATATAAACATTAACTTTTATGGACAGAAAATAAATATATGTATAGTTTGCACCGATGGGAAGTGTGTGTGTAAGCAGAAAATTTCAATTTTAAAAAGTTGGAGTGCTATAGTAACATTGAAAATCACTAGTGTAGGTCACTGCTTAAGCAGAACTGCCTGGACTACATCCATATATCTTGTGTCTACTATGAACAGTTTTCAGAAATCTTTAAAAGTTTGTCAGTGTAGAGAAAGCTATCACGAAACAGCTCATATTCAGCTTCAGGCATCATGACCTATGAGCTGCTGTTCATTTGGTAAGTTATCCCATTGAAGACACAGAAAATCATTATGATATTTCTCTAATATGGTGTAGAGTCAAACACAGGTGTGCAGTAAAATCCCCCTCAGAGAGAATTCACTTGGCAACTAGGATGTTTTAGTCCTGAAGAAAAAATGTGGACATTTTCTTATTTCAAACTCATCAGAAGAAATTGAGAATTCCTTCAATGTCCCTACAATTACTTCATAAAAAAGACTTTTTTGTTTGTTTGTTTGTTTGTTTTTTAACAGAGATGAGCTCCTGCTATTAAAACTATGGTTACAATGCTTTAACGAGTCACAAAAATATTGAATCAGTCTTTACTTCTTTAGGAACAAGGCTGGGTTATGTTCATAGATGAAAATAAATCTTGATGTACCAGCCTTGTCTTAGCACATGTAAGTTATATATTGTAGCAAGCACATCAACACCTACCAGTTTCCTTCTCCCATCATCTTCACATCTACTCCCTCAAAGCTTCTTCAGTTTTTCCCACCATGTGTTTTGAAACAAATACATCAGATCCTTCTCTTCCCCGTTTCCCTGACAAAGGAACAGAAGGAATAAGAAGAGCAGGAAAGAGGCTATCATTTTGTTCTCAGAATGTAGAAATGAAACAAAATTGTTTTGGCATGCAGGCATGTTTTATGCTTCTTTTCACAGTAATATTGGTTTGCTGGAGCAAATGGGAAATGGTTTCTTAGAGGTGACAATTCAAGATTTTTCCTCAACAAAAATGTATGACAGATAATTAATAAAAAGATCTCTATGGTCAAGGCTGGAAAGTGTTGTGAAGTTTGGAGTTTCTAGTAATAGATCATAGTGATCCTGAAATAATTCCAGAGGTGCTACTTAGAATCAAGGAAATCACTAACATATTCATAACCGTAAATTTCATTTCCATTTCCAGGAATATATGTCCATGTTTTGAAAGGTGTTTTCTAAACTGTATACAGAGATTGATCAAAGAAAACTTACCTTTAGGTCAGTTTAAAACATAACTTAACAATTGTCATTTTTGGTCTGTCTGTAGTCTCTGCAGTCTCTGCCTTTCTTTTCTTCCAAAAATGTGAATGATATTATTTTCCTTAGTGTTAGGAGTTAAACGGCTTTTGTTTGTTTTATTTATTTATTTATTCCTTTTTAGCATATAGATATATTTTCTGGGATATGATATCTATATTTCACAAAAGTACAATAAATACAGTTATATATTTGATATTCTCATTTCAGTAATATACCCAGTTTTGGTGATATATACATTTACAAAATAGTACTGTTCATGAACATTTTGTTTTCTGTGTCGCGTAAATTTTGGCTTTATATTCAGCTGTTTGTGCTATATTTTTTTGTGTCAGTTGAATACTATTTCAATTCAGTATTTTTTTTTAATCTTCTCATTGAGTCTTTATAAATTTTGGGACTTTTTTGTTTCTTTTTGTGTATAACTTTTGTGTATAAGTGAAATTTTTCTTTGGGCAAAACTCTCCTCAGTTGTATTTTATTTGAAAACATATAAAAAAGTAGAAACTACATCCCACATTCTTTCTTTATTTTTTCCAATACGACAAGTGTACTGCTTCATTTTGGTATGTTAACTATTTTTATTAAGAAAAGAGAAGGATGGAGTAGTGGTGCCAGAATGCACTTAAAAATAATAATAAAAAAAAAAAAGTTAAAAAAGGAGAAACTAAAGAGCCTTGCTGGAAATCCTGCTGGTGCTGAGGATAGGGAATGTATTTTTTTGTTTCTTCTTTTTGTCACAGAATGCAAATGAATCTATTCAGTTTGAAAATAATAACTGTTTTCTTAAAAAACATAACTTGAAACATTTGCAACTATATTCTCAGTTTTTTTTTTTTTAGATCTTTCTTTCTTCCATGAGATATAAAAAGGGCTATTTTTCATAGCACTTTTATTTGGAGAAGCAAGAGGAGGACTGGAGAAGGAGAACAGTGGGAGGAATTGTTCCATTTCTGTGTGTTCTAATGGGGAAAAATTGCCAAAAGATTAGGCTTCTAAGAATATATTTACCTTTTTCCCTGCATTTCATAATAAAGACCATTGATGAGCTTATCTTGGAGATGCTTAAATGCAATTTGTGTGACACATGCTTGCTAATCCTAAAATTACTTTAAAATATTGCTATGTGGATTTAGCAGGAAAGGTCACAAATTGTGTTAAGGTTCTAGAGTTAATAAACCAATGTTATCTTCTAGAGAGGAGCAGTATGTTTCACTTTAATAATAACACAAAGGAGTCAGAGTAATTATATATGATCTATAAAATCATTTATTTGATAAAAGGTTTAGTGAATTATCTATTGAACTTGCTCACTTATAAATTCTTCCTATATGGATGCTTAATATGAAGTATAGCCCCTAGAAAAACTTTGAATTCTTTTCCATATAACATTTAACTGTTTTCTAGCTATTCATCATGAAATAAGAAAGAAGAAATTATACTTTAATTCTACCTCCTAGATTTTAGTCTTTTTCATGTTTTTAATGCAATTTAAGCCTCACTTATGATTTATATTGTATGTATCTGCCTTTCAGATGAATTTTACTCCTTAAAAAGCATTTCTAAATGGAAGCATTGATGCATAATAAGTCTAGCTTAGCTGGACATCAGACACTAGATTTTGGCTAACCAATCATTAACTGATTGCCCTTTGGACCAATATCTACTCCCTGCAGGCTATGCTTTGGAGAAATTTCTCTTGATTCTTTGATTGTGCCATATAAGTTTATTGTTAGGAATTTGGTAGTGTGCAAGATTTACCAGTCCTATTACTAAAGAAGCTAACATGGTTCCTTACCTGAATAACATTGCACATGTTCATCTTGTTCTAAATATACCATAAAGATAAAAGAGCATTAAAATATTTCATGGATAAGACCTCTTCAAGAAATGTAATTAATTAGTTATATACTAGAAGCCTCAAGCCATAGTTATATGAACATTTTCATTAGTAGCATTAAAGGAAAGTTTAAACAGACTTCTCTCTTCCACATGCAATTCTTTCCCGCTCTGCTTTTTTCCTCAGTTGTGCTTGGACAAATGTGTGGGAAGATGGGCAGAAAAACATGTCCAAGAGCAGACTGTTAAATAATTTCTCCTCAGAAGAAGCAGTTGGTAATGCCACTGAGGGCAATGTTTGGGTAAATATGGCCTAAGAGAGAAAAAAAATCTTCCCTTTCTCTTTTAGAGCTATTTCCCATAATATTGGTTTATCTATCTTTTGTTGCATTGAAAGCACCATCATAATTAAAATCTCAAATGCAGGCTTCTCGTTAATCAGCATGGAAGGGCATTCCAAAGACCAGATGGAATATTCTAACTAAAAGGCACATGTTTGGTATTTATTTTGGCAGGCAAAACCTCTTACCATAGTTGCTATATGTAATTTCCCCCTTTCACATTTTGTATTATTCTACAGCTAAGTATCTTTTAATGGTCCAGTCAGTGCAAAACGTAGTAGGCCACCAGCTGGAGAACATGCCTTCACATTGGCTTCTTGTTGTTTTGATTTGGTGCACAGTGGTACTTAACCTTTAATGTTTTTCATATGCTACGGTTGTGTCTGAGGCTACTGGCCTGCTAGCATGCTGCAAAGCATATCTTCCCAGGTATGATGTTGAATATGGTGGGTAGAAAGAAAGAAATGCTTTTGTGGAAGTCAAAGAATGTTATAACTGGTGGTTACTATCATAGTAACTGCTAATATTCAATAAAAGTGTAAATTGCATCACCCAGCACACAGGTACTTGCAAATTCACTCTGGAATTTAAAAATCGGGATGGATTGTCCTTGCTCAGGGCTATTTCCAAGTTTGCAAGTAAGCAGGAGCACAAAGAAAGAGTGAAAACACATTCAGCTGTTGCATAGGCAATAACAAATTGCTGTGCTGAGATCAAGAGTAAAATTCTTTGTACAAAATACTTTATAATGTTATGTGATGAAAGTGCACCGCATATGACAGTAGAGAGATTGCTTTTCTGTTGGATTCATCCTGTACTCAGAATAGGCAGTAATTATATATCTTTTGTAAATAAACATAATTTCATCAAACATATCTATTTTCTTTGAACAGTTCTTTCTAGGGGGAAATCTGCAGCATCTCATTTTTTACCTTCATTTTGTTAAAAGGCTAGTGAAGGATCATTTTAAATATCTCTCGTGATAATAACACAGTTGTTATTGGGCTTACCCTGTTTTCATAAAATTTGGAAATCTATTTTCTTGACTTGGCATGGACATGAAAAATGGCTAGATCCCTCCTCTCCTCTCCTCTCCACTCCTCTCCTCTCCGCTCCTCTCCGCTCCTCTCCCTCTCCTCCCCTAGGTCTTTCCCTGCTCACTCCACCTTTCTAAAAGAGCATGTCCCTAGGATACACTCCCAAGGTCTAAAATGAGCCTAATTATTAACTTGACAATAGAATATATTTGTTGTGATCTAAATGATTTTAAAAGAAAAATTGTTGATGTTCTTTCTGTGTTTCCTTGCCACTGGGGAAAAAAAAAAAAAAAAAGGCAGAGCCATTTTGTCCTGTTTTATCATTTGAAATCTTTCCTATATTACATAGCCATGCTCCCTGCTTAGTGAAAAGATCTTTGCCAGTGATATGTAGGAGTGGAGAATAGTGCTTAGATTCTTGATACCCATGAGATAAAAGAACTCAGAATATATTTTGGTGTCTATCCAGATTAACTTTGATGTACATCTTTACCAGTGTGCAGATCTATATCTATAAGAATAAAGAGGCACTGCCAGTGACACTTTTATTGCAAGCTTTACTGTAAGTAATTTTAGTGTAAGTTTAAAGTTATTTGAAATTGTTGATTCTGAGAGACGGAAAAGTTAGATACACCTTTATTCACATTTTTTATCATCTTAATATATGCTACATCCTATTAATGATTGAATCCCTACCAAATCTTTTTTTTCCTATTACTGTTTATTAAATAAAATACTATAAATTATTCAAAATATATTTTCCTTCAATGGCAGGGTAGTCAGCTCAATTACTGGACAAGTACACTTACGCTGCTTTGTATATTTAAAACAAACACAGGTAAGACATGGTGAGGAGAGCACTAGACAGTATTTCAGTGTGTATGGAGAGCATGAACATAGTCAGTAATTTCACTGACAGACACAAATTACATAATATGACACTTTAGAGCAAGTACAACCAACTAGTCTGAAGGGCAGTGAATCTCACACACAGTTTTCAAGCAACTGTGACTTGCCATAGTCTTATTAATTCAGAGGTGATTTTGTTCTGCCTGCTGCTTGTATGAATAGTAAATCCATAATGTCAGTTCAAGACAACTCAGAATGGGTCCCACTGTCCTTAGAAGAAGGTATTAGTGCTGCGGACATGCTCTCACAAAGTCCCACTAAGTTTCAGACAGCATGTCAAAAATAATGTTTTGAGTATGTCTCACTCTCTCCCACTGTTTGTCTTCAGTTCCTTGATCCTGAAAGGCTACGTATCTCTACTCCTTTCGTTATAGGTTGGCACAAAAGATACAATAAAGTGGATGTTTCTCTTTCTTAAAATAGTGCTTTCCACTCAAGTCCTTCAGTGGGGAATAATGAGTTTTGTGCTCATTTGGTTAGAGGGGCAAACCAATGGATTCAACTAAATGGCCAACCAGAAGTTCATGAAACATTGACTCTTAAATTTTAATTTCTCTTTTGAAATTTTGAATGTGTTTGATCTGGTTCAAATAACCCTGTTCCACTATTTTGTTATTTTCTGATACAGGATGTATATACAGGATATATTCCTGATTCAGGATATATATCATATCGAAAAGGGAAAAATACCCTGAGTGAAGCATCCATTTTAGACATTATTATAAAACATGTTGGGATCAATGGTGAGCTAAACAATGAAGATCTAAACATAGAATGCAAAGGTGAAGGGCAGTATTTAATTTCTCCCCCTTTATTTTTACTATTCTGAGGAAGAATATTTATGAAAATATTATTTAGCAGGATCTCTGACTAGTACTGATCTGAGCACAACTGCCATTAGCATTCAGGAGGAAAAAGAGGCAAAATCTATCTATTGCTGTTCAGACTGCAAGCCAGATTTCTCATCTATTCATCTTCTGAAAGAACTATAATATATTTCAGTAATTATCCTAAACACTGCACCCTCACTTAAATAAATTGTAATGTTTCGAATAATCTGTGTGTGGTACCACAGTGCTTTATTTTAAGATGTGGTTTGTGCCCAGTTCTTAAAATAACCATGGCAAATTGACACATCGGCTTGGATATATCCACACCAGGAAGCTGAACCAAAAGTGTGTTGTAACAACAGTTTAATACATACACATCAACAAAGATTTTTCATGTGTCCTCTTGTCCTTTACTCATACTTATTTTTCCCATTTTGGTGACCATGGAGTAATTGCCTCATGATAAAAGCTAAAGAGGAGTTCCAAAAGGAATTTCTGAAAAAAGGAACAGATTGATTTTCTGGGAATCTATGTAAGTCTGTAGTCACATTGTTAAAATGAAAGGTAGAGCAGAATATCTTTCCATGCCTGGCACAACAGATTTCAAAGAAATGAGCGAGGTGGCTAAGATGCTTTCAGAAAGGCAGCAGCAGCAACCCTATTTTAGCTGCATCCTCTGAGGAAAAACCTCATGATTCACAGAGGCACTGAAACAATGTTGGCAAGCCCATTTCTTTAATTTGCCAGTTTGCGTACTATTAGAGGATGGCATTCATTGGTCAAAAAGCTGATTTTGTCCTTGGAATGGCAGTCTGTAAAACCAAATTGCTCCGGACTCAGGAGCTGCATACTTGATATCTCGACTTCTTCTGCACATCTGCAGTCATCGTAACTTTTTCACAGAACATGCAAATATCACTCATATGCAATCAGGTTCAGTCCTGCCGATAGCTCTTCACTGATATGTTAGATTATTTGCAAGTTAAGGGTGTATTTTTCCAGCCACATCTCACACTTTATCTCTTTCAGGTGTAAACAAACTAGTGCCTGCTCTTTTACCTATTTAATCAAAGCTGTTTTTTCTTGCTTTCCTTTGGAGTCTGGTAAATATAACTGAAATGACCTGCAAGGTCGTTGCTATCTCCAGACTGGATCAAAGAAGGTAGGCAGTGCACTACAATCTACTTTAATCCCATTATAGCCATGTCACTCTTAGGCCTTCTCTGTGATTAGATAATTAGATACCAATGGCTTTCTAATGGATTTACTACAAGGCATTAGCTGATGAAAATTCTGCAGTGCTAGCTGCTTGCCTTTTCTTTATAATGAGAAATGAAACACTGTCACAGTAATCTGTTAATTTAATAGTTTTCATAACAATATTAGGAGTGATAGTGATAGAAATTAAACATGAATCGCTGCTGAGGTTAACCTGGTCCATGAGTTAGCCTCATGGCTACTTGGAGATGCCTTTTATTTATTAGGATGACAAAGATGATTGACAAAATCTCAAGTGAATCTATTTGAATTGCAGCCCCAACTAATCTAAATTTGAGTGACTGAGTGTTGTCACAATACTCAATACTCAAAGAAACAATTATTAGTGTAGAATCAAGTGTATTCTACACTAATAGATTCTTCAAGTAGAAGTAGAAGTAAGATCTCCAATATAGACATTTGTTTTGGCTTCTGAAAATATTGACTGGAGTTGAATTTATACGTATAATGTACTACTTGGTGGCCGCTTATGCCTGTCTGCAAACCGCTCATGTTCCCAAACTACAGATAGGCTGAAAAAAAAGAGCATTCAGAGTGATGAGAACTTTCCTCAGCACTTGCACTGGGTTTGAGGGTAAATTTCTTCTCCAAGATATCAGGGGACTCCAGTCACTATCCTAAACAATCAGTCTGACAGTTTGCAAATCATTTAATTAACTCTAAAGTCCTTACAACAAAAAGTATAATGATGACCTTAATGACTGTGGCCTATTTTAGGGACAAACATGCTTCAAGCAGATAGCCAGTGAAAACCTTCAAATGCCATAACCAGTCACAGGGCTGTTGTTTATGAAACCAGTAGACAGATATACATCATAGCAGAACCAGTACTCATTTTCACTCTTGACAGCAGATGGAGAGAAGCCAAAGACTGAATATGCCTCAGAGATTTTATTACCTCATATATCCTCTTGCCTGGTCCCTGTCAGGCAACTGTGAGATTCTCTGGGTAGTCGCTATGTGTCAGCTTGTCTTGCTGCGGTCATGACCGCAGCCATTTTGCACATAAAGGCTTTCATACTCCCATTCTCCCTTCTGAGTGATCAAAGGTGGGAAAAAAAAAATATGTATGCTTTAATGTATATTAACATCTGAACCTAATTAGTTAAGCTAATGAGAAGGGTAAACAAACATGATGATCATGGATTCACCCTTTCTCTGTATCTCCAATGAAACACTGAATTTTTCCCTGTGACTTACAGACTTACAAGCAGTTGTTAACTGTGGGCAGACTATTTTAAGCTGAGACATATTGACTCAACATGTCAAATCACTGTGCGATGTTTCGCAGATGCGACTACTCTGCCATAATTTCCTAGGTTTATCTTGTTGCAAGGGCTCTGCCAGTTTTAAGTGCATGAAAGAAGGGGGATACTCTGGTAAAAGTGCTCAGAAATATCAATTTACATTTCAGAGGAAATTCTTCCATTCAGATTGTTCGGAACAAATTATTTTTACTTTCTTTTTCTTCTCAGAACATAGGATACAAACACCCAAACATAGATACATAATATCCAGCCTTTTTGTTTTGATAGCATAGAAATGTTATAATTTTAACATATCAGACACAGTCATATTCAAAACATGCAATGTGTGCGCATATGTACATGACTGTATAAACATACTGTCTTAAAATTAACATTAGCATATAATCCAAACATCAAATGAAATGAAATAAAGTGTTATTTTTGAAATGAACTGTTTTGGCACTATCAATATGAAACAGAAAGAAGAAATGATTCATTTTGACACCTTCCTGTGGAAAATTTCTGCAAAATTGAAATATTCCTGTAGAACAATGTGATTTCAGCAAAATTTATTCTTTTGGTGGCAGAAAAGTGTTCTGCTGAAATAGTTCTTAGCAGCTGTAGGTGGATCCTACCTGTGGATGTCCATATTTGGGAACATATCTTTCAGACAGACGAAGGATACAAGGCATGTTAAATCTATGATTCACCTAGGAAACTGGCCATGAATTATGCAGCTGAAGCTGAAGCTAGAGCAAGGCTGAAATGAGACAAGGTCAAAACATAATGTGAAATATTTTGATATGTGCCCTTCACTAACAAGCCTCCCACATAAAATTAGCACAAACTTGTCTTTGTATGGAATTATATTAGTACTGCCAATTTTTCCTCTGTTATTTGTGCATAAGAGGTGCTTGAGCATATATCCTGAAAGGAGAATTTGGGAGATTTTGTAACAGCTTTGAAAGAACACCCAACTGGTAAAACCAAGCTCACAGACATTCCCACCCTCGCCCCCACAAAAAAAATGTTTTAGGACTTATTTTACTTCATAATATTTATGATCATTGATGGTGACTGCCAGCATCTGCATGTGTAGCTCTTTCTCCATTGTTCAAGCAGGGAACCTGAAAAGGAGGAGGAGGCTGAAGCCCATATTTCCCTTGATAGAGGGTGATCGTGCATGAAACTGTGTTCACAGAGGTGCATGTGTGCAGTCAGCACACCTCCACTTACAGAAATTTTGTTTTGAAATTTGTAGGTGGTTGTTAATGTTCTGTAGCTGTTCAGTATTGCGGTTTATCTTCTGTATTACTGATATTGATCTCAAATGTACGTTCACTGATTACTGGTTGTGCATCATTAATAATTCCAAAAATTGTTTTGATCCTGATTTGGTTTAAACTATGTGAACAGTCCCTGCGACAAACACTATCCAGATAGATAGTTCAAATCAATGCAGTTGCTTTAAGATACAAGTTAAAATTTCTCTTGGTTCCATTTATGCTCTTAACCATCAGTCATTGATGCAGCCCCTCTATTAAACCATACTATTGTATGATTATAGTGCTGAATAATGACATCTGAGCAGAGCCCAAGATTTCTGTTCTGAATTTTAGATGTACCGTTTTCTGACACCTTTGAATTATAAAAATGCAATTTAAAGTCACAGTGCAATTTATTTAAAATGGAATCTGAATGAAACCAACTCTTTCTTTCTGACCTAAATGATAACCTACGCACACAACAAAACCATTTAAAAATCAAGGAATAAGACTTGATATTAAGTTTCTTATTATCATTTTGTGGATCTTGACACTCTCTATCCAGTTATTCTCAGTAAGATTCACACACTACAGGCAGTTATCAAACATAGTGAGGGATGAAGTTCTCATAGAAGGTGTAAAACTCAAAGGTTCATTTCATTCTTTTTTACTTTAATTTTCTTGTTTTGAAAGATGTAAAAGCTCCAGCTGAAGACAAGACAACAACAGTTTATTATTTATGGCATTTCATGGTCAAATAAATGCCCTCTAGCTTTCACACACTATTCACCAACAACTGTCAACATCAAAAATAATGTAACAATCAGAGTGAATCAAATCCCATGAATAAACAACAAAATCTATTTTCATTTCCAATATCACTATAAGACCGAAACAACAGCAACAGCAACAAAAGCCAGCAGCAATTTCTCTGAAGAGTAATAATAAAAATATTTAGATTCAGAAGGGGAAAAAAACACATCATGAAGCATTGTCAGCTCCACAGGACTTCTAATAGAACTTGAATAGATGGGAATTTACAATCCAGCTATGCACTAACAAAGCAGTGAGTAAGCTCAGACCTTATTTGTGTTTTCACATAGATGCACTAACAAAATGCCAAATATACTGAGTCAGCAATGGCATTTATTATTCTGTGAATGTTTAGAACAGTGTGAATGTTTGTAACAGTGTGGAAATGAGGAACCACATGGTGTTGATATACTGTTATACAAGATAAAAATGTATTCATGGAGGCTGATGCTTAAGTTCTTTTCCTCTATACAGTCATGGAAAGACAAAGCTGGAGGTAATAAAAATAACCGTCAGGAAAAAAGGAAATGCACTAGGCACACAGTTTTGTTGTTGTTGTTTTTTTGAATTAGTCTTCCACCCTATCACCCTGTGAAGTAAAATAAACCTTTCTTTGAGAGTTCATGAAAACACAAGTGGAATACAGTCTTCATGTATGCCCAGAGCTCCTTGTTGTTTGTTCATGCTCATTTAAATATCTTACTTCTAAAATGTTGGTGAAAGAAAGGACTGATCTTTTTAGTAGAATTAGATAATAAATGGCTGGAAAAATATACTAAGAAGAGCTATGGAGGTTTCATAAAGGTTTCCTGTTCTAAATCATGAGAAAATAACACTCCCCCTTCTTTAATTTACCAGCATAAATAGCAAAAAAAAACACAAATATTTTTCTTAGTTTTTGAACCTTTAAATTTTTAAATATTTTTATAAAATCGATATAATTGTAATTCTGCTATCAAAAAGTAAGATATTTTCAAATGAGTCAAGGAGCTGAAAGATAGTTTACAATTTTGAGAAATGTACCTTTTAAATGTTGATGACAAGAGTGGTACGACTGCCAAGAAACTTCAAGTCACAGCTAGAGATGTAGAAAAAGCCAAGTATTTCCCATCCTCAGGCATTTTTCTAATTAAAAATACAGTCTGATCTCAGCAATATCATTGCTACTTTTACATTTAAGTACTTGGGTTCACTATGACATCCTGTCTCTGTAAATGTCTAGGTCAAGCAGCTGCTTAGATATAGCACTGAGTTTTTAAATTTATGGTCTCAGAGTCTGAATCTAAGCTTCCTTGCTACAGAAAGTTGTGTTTGGTTCTTACTCCAGAGTTGCATACAGAGTTCCCTATAAAAGCAACCATATCTTATTAATATACACAAATACCTGAGGGGTAATGTAAAGAGGATGGGGCCACCACTCTTCTTGGTGGTGGCCAGTGACAGGACAAGGGGTAACCGGTGTAAGTTCAAACACAGGAATTTCCACCTCCATATGAGGAAGAACTTCTTTCCTCTTTCCAGACAGAGTCCTGGAACAGGCTGCCCAGAGAGGCTCTTTGGGGAGTCTCCTTCTCTGGAGATCTTCCAAACCCGCCTGGATGCCAC
The DNA here is from genome assembly GCA_013389825.1 of Crypturellus undulatus. NCBI lineage: Eukaryota > Metazoa > Chordata > Aves > Tinamiformes > Tinamidae > Crypturellus > Crypturellus undulatus. The sequence goes on along the minus strand of VWPW01001145.1, from coordinate 233,643 downwards.
CCTGTGCCACGTGCTCTAGGTGTCCCTGCTGGAGCAGGGGGGTTGGACTAGATGATCTCTAGAGGTCCCTTCTGGACTAATTGTGACTCTGTGATTCTGTGATTCTGGGGTTTGTTAAACAGAAGGATTTAGTAAAGTTTATTTGCACCTGGATGACCTGCACTAACTCTGCTGTATGAGACTGATTCTGGCCATGAGCATGGCTCATTGCAATTCACTGAAGTTCTTGTAGTCCTGCATTGCGGTTGTTTCTAAGCTCCTGGTGCTATTGAATGTTGAGCATGTTGCGCTTGTTTGCTACATACGTATGAAATCTTCAAACATTGTTCAGACAATGAGGCTCTCATTGCTTAGGAGCTGTATTTGAACAATATTTTATTCTGATGCATTATATCCCGTTGCCCTATTTTTTAATGAACAATGTTGATTAGGATAAAAATAAAATACATGGTCTAGATTCTGTTTCCTGTTGAATTGTGGTAATATGGAGATATATTCTTGATCACTGAAGAGCCATCACAGTTTTACAGAATTACAAAGGAGAAACCTGCCATAAAAAAACTGAAGTATCTGCTCCTATGACTGTGTACATAGTGGTTTTGATAATATTGGCCACTGTCATTTTGCCAAGTTTGTAAGCAATTTTCATTCTCTGTTTCATTGCTCTTCACTTTGCTCTTCCATCATACCCCACTTTTTTGGTTGTTTTTTTTTTTTTTGATCCTCACCTTTACAAAATATAGCTAAGAATTTCCCCAGTTACTAAGATGACCCTTTCACCAATCATGGTATAACTTAAAGTTATTTCTCTCTTCATGAATATATATATTTGTGACCACAGTGGTTGTTTTCAATATAATAGTTTAGGTTTTATTTTTATACTAGCCCAATCAGTGAATAAATAAATTAATAAAAGATTTTTAAATCTACTTAGATTGTTATGCAATTATCCCACTATTATGAAATCTACGAAATTTGTTAAGTATTAAGGCTTTAATATCAAGTATATTTGGTGTGCTACTCCTGCCTGAATATCCTGGGAAACACAAAAATAAAATGTAGGCTTTAAAATATGTCTCTTGGTATATTAAGAACAATTCTAATTTCTTTGTTACGGATTGCTTACAAACATTTACGCTGACGTCCAATTACGGTGAGATATTACCTGTTAAAGTCTTGAATTGCATTTATACAGTTGACCAGTGAGTTCAGGTGCCCAGTGACAGAGAGATGTATATAAAGAAAGATGATGACTTTTTCCACTGAGTTTCTTTCAGGAAGAGACTGAGCGAGCAAATGAGATACAGCTCTTCGGGTTGCAGAGGACTTTCCATGGGAGAATCCATAAGAGATAACTATTATCATGAGTGATTGACTAATTTTAAAGTTAGTTCTTCCTTCTGGTTCTTACGGCAAAATTTGCAAAAAAGTACCAGTTTTTCTTCACTTTTCTTTCATTTTCAGCAGGCATTCTTCATGTTCTTTAGTGCTTATGCTAATCATCTTATAATGTGCAATTATAAAACTACAAAATGTTGCTTTACACCAAACTGTACACAGATGATGCAGAAACGATTAATATCTCTTGCATTGTTCATTTGTTGCTATGGAAATGCTGTTCATCTACAGAGCTATTAGTAAACAATATATTAGTGATGCAGCCAATAACAGAGACAACCTTGGCAAACACTGAAGTAAAATTAAGTATATTGTTGGAGCTCTATAGTTTCAACATGAATACAGAGAAATATATTATTCACTATATCTCTGTGGACCAATAAGAGACATTTCAATTGAAATCCATAGGGACAGAAATTTCACAGGTTAATCACAGTAATTCTATAGAAGAATACATTTTAAAGCAAAAGAGTCATCAACAGAAAAAAAAGCCTAGTTTTACGTTATTGTTATCCATGTAACTTCGTATGGAATATCTGCCCAACTAGATATATGGTTTTTTGTTTGTGTGTTTGTTTTCTCACCAGAGTTAATGTCTCAATTTCCTGCTATATAGAACAGCTTTTCGTTATTCATCATTAAATTTTCTTTTTCCTTGGATATAGTTACTTGAGTAGGAGGAAAATGGCAAAAAATCTAGAATCTTTAAAATAGGTTTTGTAACATTGCACTATGATCTCAATTTTACTGTTCTGCTCCCTGAATTTTCTGTGCTTAATGTGCTGACTAGCCAAATTATTTTTTCTTCTTTCAAGGATGTTAGTGCCAGTGAAACTATGTAAATATTTTAAATATAAAACATAACTGTGTGTCTTCATTTTCAAAGCTTTTTATGGCCAAGTGCCATAAAAATATTTATTTAGTTCTCATATAAATCTTGAGGCTTTGGCCCATTCCATCAGAATTGGTACAGCAGGGTTCTCAAACATACATTTAATATTGCTTCCCTAAATATCAACATCATGAATATCATCAATATCAACAACTTATTTTTCTCTGACAACTCCTTACAATACTTCTTATCTAGCTAGAATAGAGGAAAAAATATTTATAGATGTAACTCCTTTAAATCACATACTATCATGTATGCAACTTCCCCGAATGGGGATTATGGGGCTACAAATTTTTCTAACCTTGGGAAAAACATATGTTTACTATGCTGTGAGGGAGACATCTTTACATCATTAGTTTATTTTCAGTATTTCCAAAATTTAATATAAGAAACTGAAGATGGCATATGGATAGAATTCAATACTTCTTCATGCAAACACGCTCAGTGGTTCAACTGCAAGAGAAAAACTGAAAATATTTTTGACCTGGGAAAGTGGGTGAATGAGTGGGAGGGTGGGTGAGTGTAGCATAAAATTTGTGTTTGTGAATGAATGAACCACAATAACATGAAGTTCTAATAGATATTTGTCCAAAATTATTTTCATATATATGATTTCAGGTGCATGATTTTAAGTGTTGTATGCTAAAAAAACATTCACTGTTACACTGACCTGGAGGAACGCCATGAAATCACTTAATGGTCTACATCACAGCTTCAAATAATTCAGTTCATTATAGTTAATGAAGGGTGGTAGATCTGGAAAAGATTTCATATTGGATATGGTCATAGTCATTTGTTCTCTTCACTAAATCATTACGTTATCTCACTGGCACAAATCTTTCAATTTTAACATATTAATTTAAAGCTGTCTCTTTTAGAGCTTGTTTTGATAACCTTTGTAGGATACAATATCCAAAATCGTTTACTCTAAGGAATAATCTATAATTTAAAAAGGCATAAAAATACTGTGTTCCAGTTGCCAAATTACACAATTTTAAGATGTTACATAATGCATAAACAGCTTTGATGAATCAATTTAATCATTGCTATTGTATAATGATGTTGACACTTCATTAATTTAAATATTACTGCAGATCTCTGCCCATAGCTTTTGAAGAGGAGAGAACTTTTAAAGATTTTACTTGCCAAAATGCAAGAAAATAGAAAGAAGTCCTTCTTGCCTTTGTGTTATAAAGATATATATTCATACAAAGTGCTCTTTAGAATATTCACCTTGCATTTCTGTAATATGCATTAATGCAAGACAAACTATCAGGATTCCTGTGGGAACCTGGAACACATTTCATCTGGCTGCATTATTATGGAAATTTTGACCATTGGCTCTTAATTAGGTATGCACATATGTATGATGGAAGTTCATGATTTTGGCTAGATACTGCTTTCCTTAAATTGTTTTGCATAGAGAGTTATAGTGCATTAAAATAAATGGGGGAGGGGAACAAAACCTTGTTAAAGAATTGAGATAATTTGGCACTTATATTGCATATTTAACATGCAAAAAAGACTTTTTTACAGCTAAAGCAATCATAGCTAAAGGCAATAGTAACAGCTGTCAATATGTGCAGCTGAATTCAAATATTTCTGCAGGCTGAGAAAATCCACTGCTAGTCCTACCAGTTAAAATATTGAAAATAATCTCATGCTTGATGTGATAACAGCAGTTGTGACCAGCCTAGGGCCCTAAAGCAATAAGAACTGAAAGGACAAGTATCTTTTATAACAGTGCACTTCTCAACTCTGATAGCTAAGAAAGACAGTGTCCAAATGATCAAAAATACTGCAAAAATTATAGAAGTATGTCTCATTTCATTAAAGCAAAGGAACACCACAGTAATCTGAGGCTTTCATGGATCCATGATACGACACCTTCTCAATGAAGAACCCGTGTACAAACCCATGAGCAAAGAGAGCTCAGGTCACTTCAAATCAAGATCCAAGTGAGAAGACCAGACATCAGCTCTTTCTTGTAAAAGACATCTTAGGTCTAGGAAGTAAGGCATGGATATATTAGATTAAATGAAGATTACAAGTATTATCCATGCTGATATCAGACTGATGTCTGACCTAAGCCTAGGGCTATCTGGGAAGCCTGAATGAATATTAGTGCATATAATGAGAAAGTAAATCATATAATTGAATTAATCAAAATATAACAATTAATCATTGCACTATGTATTGCCTTTGGGAATAAAATTGTGCTAAATGTTAATTAGTCTAAAAAAGAAATGTGAGTTTTACCTCTTATTAGCTGATGAGCTAAATGGCTCAAAAGAACCTTAGCTACATCATCAATATTTTGACTGGTTGTATTCTGCCTAACTGCCACACAGTTGGGTCTCTTCCTTGCAAGTTGAACCCAGTGCACACTAAAGGGCACGAATGAAAAAATGAATTCAGAAGCTGAAAACAGAATAGATATTCTGCCTGAAAAGAAAGCCAATTTTTTATTATCTATGGTTAATTTAGTTTAAGGCTCAGATAAAGTAAAAAATGGATGTCTTTCTTACAAAACATCCTTAACAGTTGAAGTAATTTCAATAACTTTCATTTAAATCAGCCTATTTGCTTCAGAACAGCCATGTTTATCACAAAGCATTTAGCAGTAAAGAAAGATGGGAACAAATTAAGCATGTACAACAAAGCTGAGTCTATACTTAAACAAAGTGAGGATCTGGAAAGATAAGATTAAACGTGATTGTAGAGAAATAAAATCATGAATTTTCAAAAATATTTTTTTATAAATATAATTGAAAAATGCATTTGAAAAGTATGTTCTGGAAAGTATCTCTAAAAATAATTCCAGATTACAAATGTAGCTTTAGTCATTAAGGGTAACAGCGTCTGAACTTTCTTAAGTACAACTCAACACAACCTTAAAAATGGAACTGAAACAAACGTCTCCATATAGATGAGGTTTACAAAGAACTTACTTAAAGACCCACAAGAACCAAATGCCCATCCTGCTTTATTCCTTCAAGCCTCCAGGTTGTTGAGGTGCAGATTCCAGACATTTCTTTTCAAGATGTGAGATTTTTCTTAGTTGTCTTCCAAAGTCTGGCTGTGTGACAAAAAGTTTCAGACGCTCTCTCATGCTGTCATATTGAAGAGCAGTCATTTCACACTACCAGCGGTCCCTGTTCACTTTTATAACATAGAACTAAAGGTGTTAGTAACACTTGTTTTTGCAAGAATCACTTTTCAGCTGACTGATAGGATGAGGAAGCGTGTGTATAGCAATAAGATATGCTCCTTTTGAGGACACAGTTGTCATTTAAAAAGATGTAAAAATTAAATATGAATAAAATAATAATAATAAGCTACAATTTATTATATACTCAGGCATATAAAAATGCACACAACTGTTCATGCATATATAAATACATCTGTATGTATAAATGTGCATGCATGTATGCCTCTTCTTTGATTATGTTTTATAAGTAGAGCTCCTAATGGAATGAAGGAATTAATGCAAAGATACATAACAGGAAACAGGAAAGTATTTCTACTATTTATAGCAATATTATTAATTGTGATGAATTCTCTTTGTATTCATAGGATTGAAATATTTAATCCCCTAGGAACTGCATTGTCATTTAGGATTAATTAATTTCCACCTATGATAAAGTGTTACTGGAACTCACCCCATGTACTGCTTATTGCCTTCCTTACTAGCATTTCTAATTTTTCCGTGTATTCCTCCTTTTGCCTGTAGTAGTCAGAAGATTATTTTAAATATTTGCAGACAGTGATACACAGAACTAAGTTTTCCCTACTCACTCAGTCCTAAAGTAATTTAAATGAATTATTTATCCCTAATTTGCCACAACTAATCCCCACAAGCAGGTCTAATGCTGGATCCTTTGGGACATTCTTAATTTCTGCTTAGTATTTAATGTGAATGCACATCTTGAAAAAGACACCATTAGGGTGCAGCTAGTAGGCTTTTTCTGTGCTGAAACGTAGAATGCCTGTTTTTCAGTACTACTGGATCAATGTTAGGTTTGTCAAACATGTGAAATACTCTGCCATAACTCCAGGAAGTCCCAACCTGCACTGCCTGGCAGCAACACAGTTATGAGTGTACTTGAAAGTTAACAACAAATATTACTGTGATCTTAGTCTTTCACCTGAAAATGCTAAGATATCTCTTTCAGGCCTGAAAAGATATTTCATATCAAGATATTTCTAAGATATTTCAGGCTCGAAAATGCTAAAATATCTATGTGTGCAGGTATTTTCCTGATTCCAGACATAAATTAATCCATATCTGCGTAGCTGCAACATCTTAACTTGTGTCAATAAGATTTGACCTCTTCTTTGCTGCTCAGGTTCTTAAATGGAATGGGGATACAACAATCATTTCACAAGGTAATTTGCAAATACTACAGTTTTGAGGGATTTGATATCTACTTAAGATAACAGTAGGATGGCTACTACCATAATATAAAAACAAACGATCCTGTTTATGAGTTTCAGGGGATTATCTTTGTTGGATTGTTTTGTTTTCTTTCTTCTCTTTCAACACAACTGGATTTGTAATACCTAATTTTTCAATCACATGAAATGAGAAAAAAATACATTCAGAGCATTGCTTCTCTAATAATAATTGAAGTAGTCTAAAAATAATCTCTGTTTTACTTCTTAAACAAGTTATTCATATGTCTTAAAAGAAATATATTTAAGACAATTTAAAAAGTATGCATATTAAAAAATATGTGGTTAGTAATTTAACAGTGTTTAAAGCACACGAGAGAACACTACAAATTACAATGATAATGTAAACAGTAAAAAGAATGAACAAAACATATTGCATTAGTAATTCTAAGAGTCATTTTTAAAAGTAACTAGTGAACATCCATGTATTTTTCCAAGCTACATCCTCAGTCAGTTTGGTGGGACAATAACACAGTAACAATTTCAATAAGATTTTAATGCAAGTCTTTAATGGAGACCCCATTATGGTGCCATTTACGATGTGAGATAATGATGGCAAGATGATTTCAATATTACTCTAAGGGGATTCCATTATGAAGCCATTACAATAAGAAGCTGCAATCACAAAATACTTTCACATCAAGTCCATAGAGACAGTGCGATGGTTCCATTACTAGTTCCATGGTGATATGATGACACTCCAAGGATATCACTGCAAGCCTATAGAGACTCTACCGGCATGGAAAAAGAAGTATACGATGCTATGAATCTTTTCAGATAAAATGATATTTCTGTTCTTAAAGTACATTTTTGCTCTGAGATATGATAAAAGAGTCGTCGTATGAATTAGGCTTCACTTCCTATATATACGCCAAGACACATTGCTTGTCTTAACAAGCAAAGCTCTTTCATCTTGTTCATTCCATTTTAGCTTCAGCTTTATTGACATGTTTAAAAGAGAAAGTGAGCTCAGTTTGGTTTCTCTTAGGGAATGATTGTTAACCGAAACTGAATCAGTTATTTCCATACTCCCCTGTTATGGCTAGCATAAGCATCACCTGAAGTTGTAGTAGCTAAAGCTGCTGATTATGTAGCGGTATCATCTGATCTGCACAGCTTCTGATACCAGTATCTGCAGCACCACATGAAAAGAAAGGATTGGGATAAGGTGCACTATAGGTGAGTATTATGAAGTAAAGTGAAGAATACAACCTCTAAAGCAAAGAATCTCCAAATATCCCCCATGATAGGCTCAGTAAAACACTAGTAGCATGATACATTTGGAACTGTTCTAAATCTAAGAAGAAAATTGAGTTAAAAGTGTTAAACTTGATTATATCAATTTGTATTTATATATGGTTAAATTCTGTTGTATTTCTTTAAGAAAGGTACATAATGTTTCTCTGCTTATAAAAATGTTGATGAAACATTTCTTTAAGGGTGGATATTTCCATAAAGTTACACCAAATTTTCCAAAAGAACTTAATTAAAACTGTTGTGACATATACAGAATTAAAAAAAAAATAGAATTTTGGTTTAAGAAGATTTATTTTTCAAATGTTTTATTATTATCATTATCCATTATCCAAAATCACAGTTGAAATTAGGGCTCTTCTTTTTTTTTTTTTTTTTTTTGCCTAAAGGAAGGTTGCAGTAAATCTGAATAGATGTTCCCTTCCAGAATCTTAAAAATGTTCTGTTCAAACTTGACATGAAGCCAGACTTCTGAAATCTTGAAGTCCTTTGTGAAATAGAATGGATGTTTTTCCCTCATCTCTCTAGCACACAGAGAAAGGTTTTCTTGCCAAGCAGTGTTCATCTCATCTTCAAAGTCTTTTGTGGCTATTGAAGTTTCTAAGAAGTCCAAACAATTAAGGATTTAAAAAGTAGTGTGTCTAAAATTCCATTTTGGATTGAATACTTGTTATTCAGAAATGAGGAATTACTATGAAACTTCTTTTCTTCTATATTGCAAATACAAGCAGTGTCATCACTGCTACTTAGGAAAAAAAATCCTAAAATTCACAGTGCACATATGGGTAGGTTAAATTACATATCCTGTTCTTCTCAATGCTCTCTGTATGACATCTCATTAATTAATATGCTCTACTCGGAAAATCAAGTTTATTACATCTCATAATTTGTAATTCACCCATCTAAACCAAAATTCATAGCAGTATAATGCTCTAAAAGATGCCAAGTTTCCATAATTTTCACAAATACACAAATCAAGATAAAGGAGACAAAAATACTATGAATGCCGACAGAAGGGTAAAAACTAAACATGAAAATATTTCTTTGTGTTTCTGCAGTTTCAGTGATCCTGATCAGCACCAATATTGGCTAGAATAGCAAAAGAAAAGCTCTTGACTCAAAACTGCAAAGTTTTTTTATTAAAATGCACTGAACTCATCTCTTTGTTGTTCCTCCAGCCTGTTGTCTGTATTCAAACTATCTAGAGAAAACTTGTTCTGTTACTATATAAAACGAGTTCTGCTTGTTTTGTTACTATTTAGTACAGCTATACAAAACAAGTTCTGCTTCTTTTGGATCTGAATCCATTTAGAAAATGGAGCACAACTCCAGTGCACTGAGGTCCTGTAGATGACATCTTATTACACAGGAAGTCTTCCCCAGTATAGAGATTTTTGAAAACAGACCATAATGTGCCTAGTTTATTGTTGGCAATGGCATGAGGAAACACAGAACACTGGGTTATATTACATTCTTTTTATGATTCTTAACCTTGCAGGGTTTTGGGCAGACTTTATATCAGACTTTATTCTATTTTTCTTTTTTTATTTTCCTCTGAGAGGTCTTAACATTATTTTAATGCATTTTTTGTCAAAGGAATACATTGTTAGTCATTTTCATCCTAGCTCTACTAGTTCTATTTTCATTTATTTTTACTGTGTATATTTGGAATCAACAAGCTTTTTTGTTGTTGTTGTTATTTTATATGATCCTTTGCAAGGCTTGAAAGGGCTAATATTGTCTGTTTGTTTTATATGCCATGTGAAATAGGCAGAGAATCAAAGCACTGGTTAAACTTCAATACTGGCATTCACATTTCACTTGACTTCAGCTGCAATGTTATCAGTGCTCGTAGAATCGACACAAAGCAGAGCAGACTGTAATGCAGACATATATTCTTTTTTTTTTTTTTCCACAATTGCAGTCTCTGCAGGCCACAGAGCTTTTGATGCTGTCTAAAAGATAGCAATTTGTCTGCAATTTGAAAATGGGTTTGTGACATGATGCACTTATTTGACAGTATAATGCAATAATAGATGTGTGGTAACACAGTTACTGCAAAATAAACTACCATTGGTATCAGAGTCTTGTCCACAATTAAAACTTGAACACTGAAAATGGTAAAATTCTGACTGACAAAGTGACTGTGTGCACATACAGCTAGGCAAGATGCATGCTAAGGTCAGTTACTTTCTAATCCATTTCTTTAAATTCAAAATTAAATGATCCTTAAAAACATGTAGGTCCTTCCATCATTCACTTTCATATGAAAAAAAAACTAATTGGAGGACAATATTTAGTTGTTATGGATATGACATAACAAACTGTCAGGTCAGTAAGATAAGTTATCTGTATCACAAAAGGAAAGAAAGGGAGGAGGGGAGGGAGGGAGGAAGGGAAGGATGGAGGGAGAGAGGGAGGAAGGAAGGAAGGAAAAGGAAGGAAGGAAGGAAGGAAGGAAGGAAGGAAGGAAGGAAGGAAGGAAGGAAGGAAGGAAGGAAGGAAGGAAGGAAGGAAAATGACACATTTAAAAATTGATGTAGGGACTAGTTACTCCCTTCCAGACTAAATGCCCTTTTCCACTTGTAAATGACTTGGTAAAGTTCTCCATCTATAACACTTGTTCATTCAGTTTTTATTTGTTAGTTTGCAAACTACACTGATTAATCTCTAAAAATATTTTGATATTACTTGGACTAGTGACAAATATAAACAGTGACAAATATAATTTTGAACAGAAAATGGGTGCTTTGGGATTTTGTTTTAGTCTTAAGACAAAATTAGTGAAATCAAAGAGAATGCTCTAGCTAATATTTTTAAACATCATAACATCTTTTAATTTTGACAGTTAAAGGGAAATTCTTTTGAGTGAACTACATCAGAAAAATATATTGTGTAAAGTAAAGCTAAGGAAAGCTCACATTACATGCTAATTGTAGCCGTGATTCTGCAGATACTTCCAAATATGGTTTATTTGCATTCACCTGAAGAATGCTTTTGGATACAGTAGAGCTGTCCACTGATACTTCTTACCATGGACTAAGGCAAAAGAAAGGAGTTGACCAGCCTCAACCTCAACAACACAAACCATCAGTATTTTTTAGCTTTAGGTATCAATAATCTAGGTAGTGAGGAGCAGAACAGCCAGGCAAAATAGCATATGATATTTGTGAACACAGAAGAATGAAGCAGTTTTTACTGAAGTCTCTTAAAGACTTCAGCATAAAAAAAAACATGAAAAACTTGGATGATTCTTTTCTCATAACAACTAATATCAGACAGAAATTAAGTAAATAAGTATAGACCTGGATATTATTTCTGTAAGAAGAAAAAAAAGTATTCTTAATATTGCCTGATTGTTGACTGTAGATATGTAGATATGTAGCTGAGGTATGCTAAGTCTTGTTTGCAGTCTGCATGGATGGGCAACACAGCTATTGCAGAAATGTGGATGCATTATTACTTATTTGACTTGATAATAGCACTATCATTGTGCAGGTCCAATGAAAATAAATGATAAAAAGTCCCTCCCCTAAAGGCTTTCAGGCAGACATGACTAACAATGGATGGGTAAAACACAAGCTGATGAAGCATAAGAAACAAACACTGATCAACCCAATAACAGTAATATTTTCAAACTACCCAAATAACCATCATCTGTAAGCCTCATAGCCAAAAATAAGCTTTAAGGAACATGTGTTTACCTCAGTATTCCCTTTGTAGTTGCAGAGCACAGAGCATAAAAATAAGTAATGTTATTTTCACTGTGTGAGATCTCAGTGAGAAGCAGCCAACTTGTAGCTATAACAGTCAGCAACAATAACTATCACCAGTGGCAAACTTTGGCAGATGTTTTTACTGTCAGTGTCGTTTCTTAAAATAAAAACCTTTGTTGTTAAAAACTCTCTTCTTCATGCACATGTCACCTTGATATCTCTACTTGCCTTCCTACCTTCATAGTGCCATTGACAGTGGAACTTAGGGAGTTCAAAAGCTGATATGGATCACTTGTGGAGGTAGAACCAGAGTTCATATTTTGCTAGATCTTCCAGTTCTCCTTTGTCTCATGTGGAATATGCATATATAAATATGAGTGGCTGTCTATACAGCTTTTTAAATTCTTGTGCTTTCTTTCCATCGAAAATGGTTAAACATAGTTGCAGGAGTGAAAAAGCATGAAATTTCAAAATAGAAAGAAGTAAATGTAAAAAACTTCAACACCATGGATGAAAAAAAAAGGTACAAAAATAGTATTAGAGGATTCCCTGGTTACTTCTGATACTGCTTAAAACAGCCAAAGGAAGGCTGATGAAATTATCTTTAAACTGCAACTAACAAAACTAGGGATACTGGGTAAATACCATTAAACAGTAATCAAGAAAGGAGTAGAGAAACAGATGGAAATATAGAGTGGAATTATTCCAAAATAGCAATTCTTGTTATCTTGTTGTCATCATTACCAGCAGAATAAAGACTTCAGTTGCACTGAATTATCTGCTTTTCTCTGTATCCTCTGGTATGACTAAGACTACTTCTTTCACAGTTCCTTTAAATCAATTGTATTGATTTTAGAGTATATTAAAACTCTTTTGATGGGAAAATGGAACAAACCTTATTCAAGAATTTATTGCTATATAATATGATCTTAATCTTGCAATCAAATTGCAAATCAATTACCATTAGACCAATTACAATGATACTAACCGTTACTGTTGATAATACTGTGAAGACTTTTGTGCACTTTTTTTTTCCTTTTTCCTGGTATCCTGGTATTCCTTTCTCCTGTGTGGAAAAATTGCTTGAAAAGGGGGAACTTGGAGAAAAAAATCGTGCCTAACCGAAGTTTTGGCATTACAGGAGCTTAATTAGTTACCACTTCCAGGATGGTCTCGTAGGCACAGACTCTGCTCCCCCACGGTTCCCTGTGCAGCACAGTCTGCCCTCCTGGCAGCTGCAAAGAGGAGTAACGGAGGGAGGAGTGGAGTGAAGACACCACGGCTAAACTACTCCCTGTGCCGTGCGACTGTTAAGCCACACTGTAGCTGCCCAGTGGGAGATATACGGTAAGATGCCTGGTGCTGAGCCAGCAAGGGTGGCAAATCACTCCTTTCAGATGAACTTTGCTTGAACTTTCCTCATTATAACTTCATTACAATGCCAACACACCCCTCCATCCTGAAAGTTACCTGCCTCTGAGGTACAACCACTCTTCTTTGAGCATATGCTCTAGATTTTTGATTAACTATACGTTTAAATGAAAGGGGGAGACTTTTTCACCAATCAGTAATAAAAGTTAGTATGACTACAGTCACTCAAACTCCACCTAAATGTAAAAAAAAAAAAAAAAAAAAAAAATAAAAAAGGTGAACTAAGGAGGAAAGAAGTTGGAGAGAAGATTCCATTGTAACTTTTGGATGAGTTGGTGGGCTGAACCCCTTTCCTCCCCTTGTGTTGGGATGCTGCCTGAGGAGACTCAGAAGTTGGAGGGAACACTCCATTATAACTCCTGGGATCGTTCAACAGGCTGAATCCCTTGTTTCTACTTAGCAATTATGATGTTACACCACACATCTGCACAAAGACAACCAGGTGTAAGCAGTAGTCAACTTACCACACAGCTGTTATCACAGCTACAGCAAGATAGCGTTGGCTCAGGCCAATACAAGACCAACACTTTTTGATGCTCTGCAAGGTTAGTGGAAGACCAGGATATTTCTAATATAAGCCTTTGGCCATTACAGTTGTAGAATCATCATGGTTAGAAAAGACATTTGAGATCATTGAGTCCATCCATAAGCCCCTCAACCTATACCAGTTAAACCCTGTCCCTTTATGCCTCTTACACACCTTTGTTCTTATCCATGAATTTCCATACCAGCTCTACTGTATTTCAGCCTGAACTTCCACTGCTCCTTATGACTTTGCATGAGAAAATTTGTGGAAAAACTTCACCTCAGATGTGAGAAACTAAATCCAAAGATCACAGGGGAATTAAAATAAAAAAAAAAAGAACTGCAAATTGCATAAGCAGAAGGAGTACAGTTGTGTCTGCTGAGTGATAAGGATACTTTTCTTGACCTTGAGACATAAATAGAGAGAATCACATTCATTGTTGATATAACTCCAGCAATATTAATAAAGTCATGCAGAGGAATTTATTTGGCCTAGAGGCTTTTCTCATGCAGATAATACGGTGTTTGTCAACCCTCAAATTCCAACACTTGCAGACTCCTGATAAACTTTCAACTCCAATATCATTAACATGATAATTGTTCTTCCTCTGCGTCATGGTTTGCAAATTCTTTGGCTTTAAGTGTACTCACTAATGCTTCTTTCCTTGTGGGAAAGTGCACATACTTTCAGTACATGAAAAAACTTATCGCATAGAATAAATCAAAACAAAAAGAGAAAATTAGTTTCCTTTGTTAACAAATCTTTCATATTTAGCATCTGCAGTAAGAAAGAATCCTGTATGGGAAGCCAAAGGATGTTTATTTTCTCATCTCAGATCTGTCTTTTCTGTTTTCGACATCATGGAAACATTAGAAAAAAAAAAAAAACAAAAAGGGAAAAAAAAAGCAAAAAAGAAGAAAAAATGGGAAAAAAAGAGGTATAATAAACAAGTATTTTCCCATCTTCTGAGAAATATCAAATATCAAGAGTGCTAAATGTCCAGTAGCATAAAAGTTTCATGCAGGATATTTTGCAAGAACCTGAAAATTCCACTTACATACTTCATACTTACATACTTTAATATACCAATGAAAATTAAAATTAACCTTTTATTTTTTTAAACAATTAAAAGTATCTTCTTCTATGGTTCTGTGTCAAGGTCTCCTTACATAACCTATGAAGGTGTCCTTGAAAAACACATATGCTTGATGAATATGAACCTGAGAGCAGTGGAAAAATGGGAATGTGCCAAAAAATGACAACAAGATTTTAAAGAATATTGTATTTTCATTTATCCATGTTGGAGAAATAGAAAAGGATAGCACAGTTTATCACAGACCTTAATATATGAAACATGTTGATCACTTTTAGGGAAATTATCTGTTTCCCTGACTGCTTTAGTCCTTGGTACTTAGACTGTGGAATCAAGAGTGCAAAGGTAACAACGCACAGTTCCAGAAATCCTACAATTCTGAAGACTCTAAAAGCACTTTCTTATTAGCATATTCCACCTCCAACCCCCATGTACGTGTGTATTTGTATCTGACTGTGCCCTAGTTCACAATGGCACCTTTTATGCTAAAGGTCTCACTCAAATGTTTTTGTCATCATTTTATAGAAGTGCCAGACTGTCTGGGGCATGTCTCTACCTCAGTGTAACAGAAACCATTATAAGTTGTTATACCTGCTATCATCTTTCTTTCTTTGCCTTTTTTTTTTTTTTTTTTAGATGATTTAACCAAAAAAAAGTTTACTATAATTATTCTTGATGAACAGGTCATTTTTGACTTCATGTCAGATAGTTATTTATTTATTATTTTTCTTTTTTCTTATCTCTAGTCTTTACCATAGCATTACAAATAACTAAGATTTTGCTAATGAGCAGTCACTGCTGCCTTCCAGGAGAGTATTTATTGCAGATCAGGGGATAGCAGAGCAGTGCTTAGTATTGCAGGTTTTAATGTTCCTTCTTATGTGTGACTAGAACATTTCCTGCTATGCTAAGAATTCACCAAAAAGAAGAGTAAAGGAACACTACAATTGTCAAATATTGAAAAGTTAGGAAATTCAGGAACTAAGGCTGCCTGTCAAATTGCAATTATTACCTTTTATAAATATGAGCATGTGACTGCAGAATATTCTTCCCCACACACACACTGAGTCTCTGCCTTTCTGGACCTGATCCTTAATGAAATTCAGATCAGGTGCATAGTTCCTCTGAGTTTAACAGCACTTTAAATATATCCATCATCTCTCTCACTGTCCAGGATAACTGGAGTGCAGCATAGTATAGTTATACTTTCCTCATCTAACTATGCAAGTCAGTGACATCATAAAAAAATAAATGAGTGGCATGGTGATACAACTATTTTGAAAGTTACTCACTCCTCAGAGAATCTCTGTCATTGTAGGCACAATTCTGTAACTCCTCTTGTGCTTCTGCATGGTTGTAACACTGACACACTGGATATACTGCATCTGAATGCTCTGCACTGAACAGTAATTAGCAATATTAAATAAGAGGGAATAGTATTTACTAAGTGTACTACTCAGTAATCAGAAGAAAATGTTGAAGTCCATAGAGGATTTGACAGTATCTTGAGACTGATTAAGGAAAACTACATGAACCCACACTGTGTGGCTATAAAAGGTCCAGGTTGTCTTGTATGCAGCTTTTTATTTCTCCACTTATACATTTTGGGCTAGTGCATTCGGTGCCTCCAGGTGTGCAATAGCCCATCTTCAACTGTTTTGTCATTGACTGTTTGTGATTCAGCTGCTTCATTGCTGTATGTGCAGCCAGGGAACCTAGGCATCCACCTCAAGGATGACAGAGCCAAGTGCGGGGAATTCATGAAACACCTCTGCACCATGTGTATGGTCTCTCTGGAAACATTCAGCTTATGCACAGCTCTATGGTGTGCACAGCACCTTAGCATATGGACAAAGCTGAGGGGTAGCCGAAGCAGCACTTTCTAGCCCTATACTAGATCGTATCAGGCAGAGGTGCTTTTGTGCTGACTTTCCGCATGGGTAACGTGTCCCAGGCCGTCGTTAAGAGTGCTTCCTGAAGGGAATAAAATATCCTTCTCTCTGTCAGTTTAGGTTCTTACCTAAATTTAAAGGCATGAGCCCATCCTGTGAGAAATACACATACACAGTTACGTCTGGAAGACCGTGAACAAAAATATGTTACTCTGCCCACAGCACCCCAGGCTGAACCAAATGTCTCTCTAGACCCTGTCTGGACCACCTTAGGAATAAGAAGTCGGCGTGATGCATTTTAAATGGGATGCTAACAGCTTCCTGTCACTGCGAGCAATCCCAGAGGATTCTGTGATGAAATGTATTTTCGGTAATATGGCAAGGAACCTCCATTCTATTTTTGCTTTCTGTATTGTTTTATTGAAATTTCTAAATTATTATCAGAAAACAAAAAGGAGTAAGCCTGATTGACAGAATAGGAGAATCAGACTTGATAGGTCTCAGGATCATGTGAACACATGAACACATGCATGTATATGCATATGCATATATTCACACCCTGACTTCTCAATTCAGAGCCTGTATTTTCAGACTTTGGTTGCCATATTACTATGTCTTTCCCTGACACAATTGAAAACCTGATCCTGCAGCTGTTTTTTGTCTACACTGAAGACAATGATCCATCTGCAAGGCCCCTTTGATTTCACATGGGGATAACAGCCCACCTATGTGTCACCATTTACTCACAACTTCAGATCTTTGACATGTAAATGCTGACATAATCAGGTATTAAGCTGCATGAACTGCTTAAATTGTCTGACAGATAAAATTTGCTCCCTTCCCAGTGACTAAAACAAATATAAAGGCCTGTTTCAACATTAGCTTGCAGATTTAATCTTCATTTCATAAAAATAAAAGAAAAAAATGATTTTCTTGCTTGGATAGAAAAACAAGAAAGCAAACAAACAAACAGAAAGCAGGTGGGACGCCTTCATTAAAGAGAACGGCTACAATTAATTAATGATCAAAAAGGGAGGTGCCGCCAGCCAAGTTTTTAACATGCAATTTTCTAGTATGTGAATACACTATAAGATGCTTCCTTTGTGAACCACAAATTGAATGCTCACTGCTGACATACATCATCCTCCCAGACAATAAGCAGCATGTGGTTTTGTAAGCCAGGGTCACACCAGCTTGTAGTAACTAAATGTCAAATATTTTCCTTGGAAACAATGACTACTGGCAGCATTACACTCTGAGGCTTTTGTGAGAAGCTAGTATGTTATCTTGTGAAGATGGAAATTATATTGCCTATTACTGCTGTAGATAATGTGTCTGTCTAATGCAATGGAAACACACTTCTGTTCATCTTCTGTGTGTGTCTAAGCTTTTTGGTTTGATCGACGAGGTAGTATGAGCGAAGGTGCCAGGATCACTGAATCATTCTTGATTAACAGTGATATATCATCAGCAGCAATTTTCTAGGCTGGAACCATTAGATAGTGCTGAGAAGGAAGTATATTACAGAGGTAATGTATGGATGCAAAGGTAATGAGATGCAAGGGTAATAAGAGGTAATGTAAAGGATGCAAATCTGCCTGAACTAACCCTGAGATTTACTGTCATTGCTAAAACATGCAAGATATGAAGAGACTGTGCATGGAATGAATCAGAGAGACAGGAAAGAAAAAAAAAAAGGTGAAGGAAGGTGCTGTTCTGCCATAAAGTCAGTTCCAAATGCTTTTATATATCTACTTGTTACCTTTATATTCTAAAAATTAATTTAGCTGGTCAACTAAACTTTTTTTTTTAGAAGCTGATGATAAAGAAGCTGAAATGTTTCTATTTCTTTCCTTAATTGCTTAATTAATTATTTTCCTTAATTGCTTCTACTATAAAATATTTTAAAGTGTTTCTATATGTTCTGACTGAACAATCATAGTCAATGTAAACTTCTGGAGAATAAAATCATAAAAGCAGCAACTCAGATGGCCTGAGGTCAATTTCAATTTCAAATTTAAAATACTTCAGATATTGAAATATCAATGAGAGGTAGGCATATAAATATCTGTTAAAACCTAACTTCTTACCTCTATCTCGGTTACTATGCTAAGTGTTGGTAACACATTGTATTGCATCTTTTATGTGCTCAGACAGTAAAATCTTTAGAGTAATGTTGGTCCCTTCTCATCTGTACATACAGGAGAAGAAAACCTCCCATCTCATCTGTGGTAACATAACAAATATTTACTAGAAAGAACGGAAAATGGAAAATCTATAGTCACTATGCACACTTTTGCAATTCATGACCAACCCAGTATAGTCACAGGAGTTACGGTGAGATAAAAGAGCAAGAGAAGAGAATCCAACTGATAAATTCAAGATCGAGTCTTTCAGGCTGTTTTCAGATGAGCTTTCAGAATAACCACAGAAAATCATCTGTCTTGGAAAAGAGAGTGAAAAAACAAATGCTAAAAATTAGTTAAGAGTTTTTGCAGTCACTGAATCACAACACAATTTGGTTTTGTTGCTTTTTTTTTGATAAGAGCAGCACATCTAGAGAATACTCTTGTGCACAATAAGCACACATCTCTCTTTTTTTCATTAATGTAAGTAATCTCCTGGGAAGAAAACTTTCCCAATGTTAATTAGGCTTATTTTCAGTTAACTTTTGTGCTAGATATAAGTTTATAGTTAAATACTCTTTCACTTTTGAGATCAGGTTTTAATGCATTGCATTCATGTTTTCTGTGGGCCCTTTCAGAACCATTAAACTGAGAAATAACTATTGTGGGGAATATGTTTTCTTTGTAAGCCGTTCTACATTCCTCACTACCAACTCATCCATGTTAATGTTGTTTTTAGTAGGTTTATAATGAAGGTGGTCCCAGCATCTCCTAACACTATGTTTTGTTTGGAATTCAGATTTTTTTGTTACTGAGTGGAGAGAAGAGTTGCTGATCCTCAGGTGAATTTTTACTCCGGAGAGTTTCCTTATCAAGTTTTCAGCCAGTTAGTATGTTTTCTGCTTTGTTTTAAACAAATATTTGTAACACCTAGGTATATGCAGTGAAGAACAGCTTCATACTATCTGTAAAAATACTGTTATGATATGAGCCCACAAAGTTCTGTATTTTCAGTGTTCTCCATACTTGAGGAGAAAGAATACATCCTGTTGTATGCTTTAGTCTAGGCAGATATTCAGTAAATATTTCCATTATGACAATATGGTTGTAATGACATTTTGTTAGTGGCCAAATAGACTAAATTAAATAGATGGTCTTTGTCTCAGTGGTCCATGCTTGGAATTGATTTTGGTCACAAGATCACTGAATAATGAAATTTGGCCAAGCCAGAGAGAGAACATTTGCCAAAATGTGCACTAGACTTTTGTTGCTTTGTTGGATATGAATATTTATGAGTTGATCGTGGAAGAATCAGAATTTACAAGGTACTGTTGAGCAGAGATGAATAAAATAAGTGAAATGGAGGTAAACAAACAAACAAATTGGAATTTGGAATTTTCCAAAATTTGGAATTAAATCTGGCAAGAGATGTTAAAAATAATAAGAAGAGATTTTTAAATATATCAATGGTAAAAAGAAGATTAGGCAAAACGTGGGTCCACTGGTGAACAGTATGGGTGCCCTGGTGACGAAAGACATGGAAAAAGCAGAGTTACTGAATGCCTTCTTCACTTCAGTGTTTACCAAGGGCAGCCCTTTGGAATCCCAGAGCCTACAAACCCAAGAGGTCTCCGGCAGAGAAGAAGCCTTGCCCTAGGTAGAGGAAGATTGAGTCAGAGAGCTCTTAGGGAAACTTGACATCCATAAATCCATGAGCCCTGATGGGATGCACCCGAGAGTGCTGAGGGAACTGGCCAGGGTCATTGCTAAGCTGCTCTCCATCATCTTTGAAAGATCCTGGAGAATGGGGCAGGTGCCAGAGACTGGAAGAAGGCCAATGTCAGGCCAGTCTTTAAAAATGGCAAGAAGGAGGACCCAGACAATGACAGGCTGGTCAGCCTCACCTCCATCCCTGGAAAAGTCATGGAGCAGCTCGGCCTGGCTGTTGCCTCCAAACATGTGGAGGATAAGAAGGTACTCAGGAGTAGTAAACATGGATTCACCAAGGGTTTCCCCTTGTCATGCTTGACTAGCCTGATAGCCTTCTATGATGGAATGACTGACTGGGTAGATGAGGGGAGAGCAGTGGATGTCATCTATCTTGACTTCACAGAGGATTTTAACACTGTTCCTCACAGCATCCTCCTGGGCAAGCTCCGGAGGTGTGGATTGGATTAGTGGACTCTGAGGTGGATTAACAACTGTCTGGATGGCAGAGCCCAGAGTGTGGTCATCAGTGGTGCAGAGTCTAGTTGGAGGCCTGTAGCCAGTGGTGTTCCCCAGGGGTCAGTATTCCATCCAGTCCTGTTCAATTTATTCATCATCGACCTGGATGAAGGCACAGAGTGCCCCCTCAGCAAGTTTGCTGATGATATGAAACTGGGAGGAGTAGCTGATACCCCACAGGGCTGCGTTGCCATCCAGAGGGACATAGACAGACTGGATGGTGAGAAATCTTGTGAAGTTCAACAGGGGCAAGTGCAAGGTCCTGCACCTGGGGATAAATAACCCCAGACACCAGTACAGGCTGGGGACCGACCTGCTGGAGAGCAGCTCTGCAGAGAAGTACCAGGGCATTGTGGTGGACAACAGGTTGACCATGAGGCAGCAGTGTGCCCTCGTGGCCAAGAAGGCCAATGGGATTTTGGGGTGCATTAAGAAGAGCGTTTCCAGCAGATCAAGGGAGGTGATCCTGCCCCTCTACTCAGCCCTGGTGAGGCCACATCTGGAGCACTGTGTCCAGTTCTGGGCCCCCCAGTACAAGAGGGATGTGGAGCTGCTGGAGAGAGTCCAGCGCAGAGCGACTAGGATGATCAGGGGCCTGGAACATCTGCCCTATGAGGAGAGGCTGAGGGAGCTGGGCTTGTTCAGCCTGGAGAAGAGAAGGCTGAGAGGGAATCTAATTAGTGTATATAAAGGGAAGGAGTGAGGAGGATGAGGCCAGCCTCTTTTACAGAGGTGGTCACCAACAGAACTAGAGGAAATGGTCACAAAGTGAAACACCAAACGTTCCACAGGAACTTAAGGAAAAAATTCTTAACAATGAGGGTGACAGAGCACTGGGAAAGGCTGCCCAGAGAGGTTGTGGAGTCTCCTTCTCTGGAGATCTTCAAGACCTGCCTGGATGCAGTCCTGTTCCACGTGCTCTAGGTGGCCCTGCGTGTGCAGGGGAGTTGGACTAGATGACCTCTAGAGGTCCTTTCCAACCTACAATCCTATGATTCTATGAAACAAACAAAACCTCTTTATTCCCTACCCTCAGCAACTCAGTCCTAGGATTAGATTTGACCAGTTTAGGGATTGCACTAAAATTAGCATATGAACACACTGCTGGGTCATAGTCAATACTTACTTGAAAGTAATTTTAATTAATTAAGAAATGAAGAAAAAATGGAAATGAAATTTGAATCAGATTTTTCAAACTTTATCTCTCTACATTTGCTAAATCTCACTAAATATGCACTTACTAGGTTAATTTTCTGATAATGTGCATATTACCAGGACACTCCTTCTTAAAGAAAATGTAGGAAAAAAGGGACATCTAAGTAGCTGTCTTTCTTAGAATTAAGTGTTTCTGAAGTTAGTTGTGGAGCAATAAAGAAATACTGTTGTTTCGTCAGAAATATTATAATAATTATTATTATATTCTGGAATAGTTTACCTTAGAGCATCAGACAGCAATGTGAGGCTTATTAGCTTGCAAAATCTAGTGCACCTAATATTTTACTTACAGCCTACAAATTGTTTTCTGTTTATTATTATTATTATTTTTATTTGTTTTTGTTTGTTTGTTTCATGAAGATCACAAGTTTCAGAACTGCTACAAGAATAGCAGGAGAATAGATATTCTCCTTCCCCTTAAAGGGGTACCGAAAGGTCTTCCAGGTATTATCATTTTGTTCTACAGCTGACACTATTTATTCTCCATTAACTCTAGTAATGTCTTAGAAATATGAAAAGATTGGTTTTTGTCCTTGCATATGTAATATTTATAAACTCACATTTATTTTAATTTTGTTCTCATGGCTCATATCATTACTATAATCCTTTGATAACAGTACACATTAATTAATCTATCTTTCAAAGCATTTGGGGTGACCTGTTGTCATCAAAGTATTTCTGTGACGGCTAGTAAGTTTCAAAATATTCTTTGAAATGAATATGAAATATGAGTATGAAAATATGAGTATGAAAATATGAGTATGAGTATGCATGTGAGTATGAAAATAGGTCAAGAAACAAAAAATTTTTAATTGCAGTAATGTGCAGTAAATTCTACAAAATTCATAGCAAGCAATTTTAAAACTACTTTAAAAAGCTGAAGCAAAGTTTTCCAGTATTGATTTAAAAAACACTAAAAAAAAACTTTAACAAAGCTAAATAGAATTCCCATCATGATGGTAGCTGCATGACAGCGGGATATCATTGTTGTTTCCCATCTCATATCCAAGTATGCTGCTAAAAGGAACAAATAATTATGTTACATTTTTTCTTAGATTCCAATTTTAAACAGGATGTCATTGTCCTCAGCCTCAATGTCCTTGAGAATGTGGTAGCCAGGACAGAAAATGTCTGGTGTTTATAAGGGAAAGACTAAAGTCCTTTTTTCCCTCTTATTTCTTTTACTGTGCTTTCTACTTCTTTCTTTTGTGGTGTTTTCTGCTTTCCTGTAATCTGGCATAGACTCATTTAAACAAATCAAAAATCCTACTTGAAATGTAGAATCCAGATGAATAACTAAATTATACTTTTGGAGTATGCACTTATGAAGTGATAATGATGACAGAAGTGGCTCTGTTGTCCTTTGAAACTCCCCAACAATAGCAAAATGTATTTCTTGTTACAGGGCAATCACAGTTAATCTTCTATATAACACAAGTGGCTTTATTCCTTCACATTACATTTTGTTCATTACATAATGCTTTTCCTGTGTTTATCTGCAATCTAATTTGTGTTCTCTCATTTCCCCCAAAGGCATCTAATTGAAGTGAAGGTGACCAGCAGGTGGTTTGTATAAAATTTCATTAGCCTCTCTGATTGTTTTTGACACCTTTATGAAAGAATACTTCATTACCAAGCAAGTGGTCATTGTCTCATTTCCAAGCTAATCACCACAAGACATAACATACATATTATAGTGTTATTTCTATAATATGTATATAGCTAATTCAGCTAATTTCAGAGTTATAACAACACACAACACACAAATAACTACAGAATAGCAGCTCTCTCACACATGCCATATAGTATTATGCTGGTAATGGTGTCCAGTTCTACTTAGACAAGACAAGAATAAAGTAAAATGTCAGTTTTATCTTCTGAGGTAAAGAAAATCATGACTTCTCTTCAGCTTTGCAATGATGCTAGGACAGCTCTAAGATCAAACTTAATTTAAGAACAAGTATCAACTTCCATTTCTTTGGTGACCTCTGCTAAATAGGAATATGAATAAATACAAGCCAGTTTGCTTACAAGTTTATAACACATTAATAGTTGTAACATCCAAGAAGCATAATTTTCAAAACATTTTAAAAACAGTAAAATATTCTAATGCCTATTTTCATTTTTTTTTATAATTTCACTTTGTTTTTTTAAATATCAGCTGTTACTGTTCATTTTCAAAAGCATCATCTCTAGGTTACTGTTAAACAATACAAATTTCATGTGCCAGTACCCACTCTTTGGTCATTTGAGTTCATACATAATTTGTATCTCATCTGGAATCATATGTTTTCTGAATTCCCTTCTAGATTCTTGATGTTTTTCAAACATTAATACTACAAGTGATATATATAAGTAAGCATTGTGAAAGAAAAATGATTCTGACTGAAATATTTTCTTTTTAGGGTTCTGATTTAAAGAAATATCATTCGGAGGTAACAAAACTATATATTGTTTTGTTTTGGTATCTTTCATCCACATAGAGCAAAGCATATGAATTTGCATTCTTTTACTGCAATGGTTCATAAAAGAGTGTCACACTGCAAGAATTTGGAACTTCAGGTAGCCAACCCTGGAACAGTCTTAGCCCAATTTAGCAAGTATAACACCTGAAAATTGGCACTGAAGTCTCATGTTGGCCAAAGACCTAGGATAATATACTATGTACCAGATTGAACATGTGTGCTTGTTTTTCTCAGATGCATAGAAATTAAAATATTCTATAAACTTCATCTCAGAAAAACTATATTTTTTACATTAGTCAATTACTTCTCCTTATATATTTTATCCCTTTTATTTATGTTAACACCTTAACAGCCAGCTTTCAACACATCACATAAAAATGACAAGGGTTTGACATCCTGCATCACGTATGCTAGTCTGACATATTTCACTGGCACATATCATTTTGAAAACATCATGAACTTTCTGTGAAAGTTTGAAACCTCTAGTACAAGTTTTACAGCTGGGTATACAAATGATGTATTTTCAGATGGTCTGCTTGCCCTAGTGAAGGGCTATGTACTGGCCACATGGAGGTGGAGAACCTGATGGAAGAAGAGACCTCAGCTGGTGTTGAGGGTGCCAGACATCTGATTCCCAAAGACCTTGAGATTATCCGCGCTAAGACTAAGGCTGTAGGCACTCCTATAGACCCTATCCTGAGGTTGCTTCGTGTTCACACCCTACCATGTCTGGTGCCCTTAGGGGTCACTGCTTTCCTGCAGGATGTAGTTAGCACCTGTACAACCACCACTCATATAAACTCATTTCTTCCTGCAGGAAAGCTCAGATCCAACAAATACCTACTCTGATTTATAATATCTTATTAGGAATCTATTAGCATTGTCTATATTCAGCAAGCATTAATTCTAGTAATGATGGATAATGATGGCATTAAACCAACATCCCTAGGAAGCGTCGGCTGTAACAATGGGAGTGCTCTAAAGGATGTGTCACTTTTAGCAGTTTAGATAAGTGTAACTTTCATATCATCATATCATCTTCAGTGATGAAGACAACATACCCTTTTATGATGTTCTAGGAATTAGAAGCGCTTTAGCCCTCCTTTGGAAAGGGGACTCATCTGGCAGATTCACTACTATTCATACTCTTTGTCATGAACATGACTAGCTGCAAGAAAGAGCACTTGCTAGTCCAGGCACTATTTAAAATATAATAACTTTAAGTGGCCATGTCCGCAGTAGGATTTGAAGGCTACATAACAGATCTCAAGTGTGAAACCAATTGCAACATTGCAGTGTCAGCAACACTATGAACTATTTTGAAATTGTTAGTTGACAATGTACTGTCACAGAAATGCTTGATACTACTGCTACTACAGGTAGATTCTGACATTAGCAAGCAGTGCTTTTTTTTCTGAAATTCATAAGTAGTTCTGGTAAGATATTAAATTATTTGACTTAAGGGACTTTTCTTATTTTGGCATCTGACTTATTGACATAAATTTTGGTGGAAATCATGGAAAATAATAATTTCATATTATTTCATAATAAACCTTCAACTTCATGTTTCTTTTTTCTTTTATTACAGCATTGTAATGACTATGATCAAGAAGAGAAAACAGCTTTGGAATACCACAGTAAATCTCCAGCTACTGACCTTCTGATGTTTTATCTGGAAAAAAAAAATTCAAACATTTATAGTGGCTCAGCAAGTAATACATAAAAAGGAGAGAAAGAAACAATCTTTCATATACAATAACATCAGGACATTTAGATTTGCTATGCATCATAATCCAGTCTTTAAATTCCATGTGGGCCTGGATGGACATTTACTGCTGCTCTCTGAATCTCTGTTTTACTTTCTACATCTTTGCCTTCTGAGTACTACTAGGGTATACTGCTTTTTTTTTTTTTTTTTTTAGTTGAAGACATTGTTTGTCATGTTTCCATAGCTTCAGTATTGTACTGTTGCACTGTGCTATGTGTAACAGTATAATATGGAAATTATATGGAACACTATGTTAAAAGCATAATAAAATTTGTACAGTGCAGTTGTATAATGTATAGAAAATAGAAACTTGAGAAACAGAAAATCTGTATCTCAGATTAACTGCAAAAGATAAAAAGCTGACTGGAACACTTTTATAACAATTCAGATGCCAGCTGGAAGTCTAAAATCATGCCTCTGTTGTAAGCACTAGACCATCCTGCTAGAAACTATAGAATGGAATTAACTAGTAAATCATTGACAGCAATATTGCTTTCCTCCTAATTTGCTTCTCTAGCTCAACTTCCTTGTTGAGCTTCATGAAATTTGATCGTCTTGGAGAATCATCTCAGATAACCTTTTTTCTTCTCCCCTCCCCTCCCCTCCCCTCCT